>VZRF01001720.1:1732668-1788279 GCA_013396875.1 Vireo altiloquus | reverse complement strand
GGCCGCGCCGGCTGCCCGCGCCGTGCCCCCGCGGCAGCGCTCGGCCGGCGCCGCGCCGTCCGGAGGCCAGCGGGCTTCGACATTCCCCGCTTTCAGCAGAAAAACGGAGGGCTGCAGGGCCGCCGCATCCTCCCCTTTTCCTGCTGAAAGAGGGACATCCAGGTCCGACATGGGAAAGGGATCAGTGCTCTCTTTCCCTGGCAGAAGCAGCTGAAAGCGGGCTTTGTTGCTACTCCAGATCTGCCGGGTTTTTTTCCCTCAACATTTATTATCAATTCCTTTGCGTTAAAACTTGTCAAACAGTGTTCTCGGTGAGGGGATTCTAGTGCCACTGATCACACAGAGGGATGAAAAAATAACTGACATGTGGTTTGGTGTAGCACATCGAGCACGGCAGATGTCACATACCAAACTAGAAAACATAGAGTGCTGCAAAAGGTGAAGGAGCTCTGGGAAGTCACAGTGTGTCACACAGAGCGTGGGAGCTTCTAAATATCAACAGCAGAAAACTTGGAGCACTGCTGAAAGTGGAATGCCGGGAAGCAGTCATGTCAAAACACGCTGCGGGCTGTCTGTGCTGGTGGATATGCTGGAACAAGCTTTCTCAGCCATCCCTGGTCAGGGATTTGAACACCGACACAGAGATCTTGGGCCTTGCTTTTGATCGGAGATACCTTACTGTGTGTAGAAGTAAACACTTTGCTGAGTGAGTGGGAACTGGAGTGTGCTGGTCTGGTTTCACCACTGGAGAATCTTAAAGTTTGTTTCAACAAACAAAGAGCAAGTGCAGAAAAAGCTGATGAAAACTTGCACAAAATTTGGCTTGGGCTCAAACTGAAAGAGGAGAAGTGTAGGTCAGATATTAGGGAGAAATTCTTTCATGGGAGAGGGGTTAGGCTCTGGTACTGGTTCCCCAGAGAAATTGTGGATGCCCCATCCCTGGGAGTGTTCAAGACCAGGTTGGATGGAGCTCTGAGCAATCTGGTCTAGTGAAAAATGTTCCTACCCATTGCAGTGGTCTTAAAAGTAGATAATTGCTAAAGGCCCTTCTAACCCAACCCATTCTGTGGATCTATACAATTTTAATGCATCTGAGATACAAAGATTTTGCAAGGGAAGAAAATGATCCTGACTGTTTTTTTCTTATTTTCCTAAGGTATCATAGTCACCCAGTTTTATTTTGAAGCACTTAGTAATGTTTATATCAGAAAACTGTTTAAGGTTAAGTTCATAAAGTAGTTAGGGATTTTAAAGATGGCAGTATTAAACCTGAGCTGACCATTTTTTGTTGTAGTGGTTGTTTTCGTGTTCTGGTAAATAGTGTGCATGGTGAAGTAATGTTTTAATAATCAGCAAGATCTGATCCTCTTGCCTAGTGCCTAACCAGCAATTTGAGGTGGGTGGCAGCCAGGAACTAGTTAACAATCGTTACTTAAAATGTCACTCTACACAGTATGGTATGACGGGAGAAATACAAGGCTCTGTACTTCCAAGTACTAAGTATTCAAGCCTAATTGATGAGTGTTTAGGATTTGTTTTGGTTTTTTCTCTCCCCCCTTCTTACAGAAAGGCTCCTCACTAGTTGCTCCAGTTCACATTGTCAGTGAAGAGTCAGCTGACAAGACTAATTTGGGCTTTATTCATGCCTTTGTGGCTGCTATATCGGTCATCATCGTATCAGAACTGGGGGACAAGACCTTCTTCATCGCGGCCATCATGGCCATGCGGTACAACCGTCTGACTGTACTGGCTGGTGCTATGCTTGCCCTGGGACTGATGACATGCTTATCAGGTTAGCACTCTGTTTTTTCCTTTTTGTTTTGTCTCTTAAGAAGTTGCAGGTATGTGTTTATCAAAAAATCTAATTTGGAATGCACACAGTACATACATGCAGTTTTCTCTTTTGAGGAGAGTGTGAAGCTTTTCCTGTGGAGCATGGAATCTCAGATTGAATATTTAGTCTCTTGCCTCTAATGAAGTCTTTGCATTCCCTAGGCCTCGATAGGAGTTTAAGGAAGGAGAATAATGTGGAGAGCCTAAGCACATCCTTTGATTTTTGGACTGGTTTACGTTGTTTTTTTTTTTTTAGCTCCTGTTAAATTAGTGTGGCTAAAGGGAATGTGGGAGTGGCTTCTGGTTTTCCTCCTAAGGCAAAAGATTCTTTATATGATGACACATTTTCCTCATCTGACTTGTATTCCTGCACACGTACCTGTTTGGATTTGTGAACTGCATAAGTGGAAGATGGACGGGAGGGAGCAGGAAGTAAGGTATCAGGTGGCACTTGAGGAACCTGTAGCTGTGTGCACTTGCCTAGCTGTGATTGTAAAATGGAGCAGCCTTCAGGTACATGCACTGCAGCACAGAGTTTGTCTGTGTGCTCATTTCTAACCATCGCCATTTCAGAAATACTTGAAATAGTAGTGATTGGTTTATATGCAGTGGAGACAGCCAGTTCACTATCTCAGGCTGCTTGGCAAGGGTTTCTGTGCATGGTTTTGGGTGTGTAGCTGTTACTGTGTACACTGCTGCAATTATTGCAGTTTTACTTAGAGCAGTTTCCACTTGGATTGTGTGTAATTTCTCCTGCCCATTATGGCTTTCTTTTTCTACACAAATTCTTTCTTCAAATCTTTCTGGATGCTTTCTCATAAAAGCTTCCTTTTCTGCTTTTTTTCCCCAGTTTAGAGGTGCCCAGTTATTTCTTCCCTTTTCAGAAAGGAACTTGTTTTGTTGCTGGGTTCTTCCTCCCACACACCCTTTCCTTCTCCTATCTCTTGCCTCTGTTTTATACAAGCTGAGTTTTTCCTGGGGGGTTTGCCCACCTTGATTTTATGAAGATGTGCTCACTTAAACTCATTAGTTCCAAGTAATCTACATGGGATATTTTTTCAAGCTGTGCTTGACAAAATAAGCTGTCGTACAGTTCTGATTATTTCTGATTATTTATTATTTTATTGTATATGTAAGAAATCCTAAGAAAAAGATAGCTTTTTTTTGTCTAGCTTTCTTGCATTGTTTTACTGTAGTATTTTCAATGTTTTTAAAGAAGTTTAGTTTAATTCCTGGTTTATTTAGCTGTGCTATTAGTACTGCTGTTCATGTAGATATGTGCTCTGTTTATGATAATAAGCCTGATTAATTTTGGTCTCATACTCTTACTTCTGGTAGTGGCAATGCAGAATTATTTCTACATCATGCAGTAACTTCTGAGTGCATTTTCCAACTAAGAAGGTGTGTACAAGAAAGCACACAAGGCAATATCCTTTCTTTTAGCTAATTGCATGTGGAGTAAAGCAGCAGAAATATTTGTGAGTGCATGGTCCAGGCAACCTTGAATATAAGGTGTGGACTTTTAATTTCTTCCCCATTTATATAGGCCTTTTTCTGTCAAAGAAATCCTGAGTGGTCTTACTTTGTGAAAAGTGAACACTTTGTCCTGGATACATATTTCTTATTTAAGAACTAGTTTTGGCTTAGTTTGATCACCTTCAATGCCTCTAAAAGATGCACTGTGGAGGTTGCTTTTCGGTCTGTGAGTGGGATCTGCCTTTGAAATAAAGAAAGATGAAAGTTGGTCGCGTTGTGTGTATGTGGGGATCAGGGGAATGGTGATGTGCACTTGGCAAAGGAAGACAGACATGGATTCCCCCAGCTGGATGATTTGTAGATACGCCTGGTAGATTTAACTTGTTGATGATCTTATTTTAACTTTATCTGATAAACGAAATAATTGGAAAGAGATGCTACCCAACATGTAAATGGAATTAACTGGGGTACAGTGTGACTAATCTTAACAGGATTACAGATGGTAGTTCCATGGTGTGCGTGCAGAAAGGCAGGACTTGCATAGACCTTGATGGGAAAGATAATGTTGTTTGGACTGGCTCTTAGGAACAGCAGCACCTCAACTTTGGCTGGAGTGCATTGTCTGCATCTTAATGGACTTCAGTCTCTGGCATGACCAGTAATGGTTTGAGTTCCTAGCAAACTTAGAGTTATCTTCCAAAAACTTAGAAAATGATACAAAACTAACAAAAGATGCAATATTTATTTATCAGTGGATATCTGGATTCCAGATTTTGCCAGCAAGCGTTTCTTGGATGTGGGAAAAACAATTATGATCCTCATGCTTATTTTTTTAAATGACACATTTGTTTTCTTTTCAGTTTTGTTTGGCTATGCCACCACGGTTATTCCTCGTGTGTACACATACTATGTGTCAACAGCACTGTTTGCAATCTTTGGCATCCGAATGCTTCGAGAAGGCTTGAAAATGAGTCCAGATGAGGGTCAGGAAGAGCTGGAGGAAGTTCAAGCAGAAATTAAAAAAAAAGATGAGGAAGTAAGTAATAAAATTGCTGTTAGTTACAGCTGGTGGAAGAATTACAGCTGTGAAGCTGCAGAACAGCACTGTCATGTTTGGGGTGTTGAGCTATGTCTGTGGTTGATAGTCTGACACAAGAAATGTGTGGTAGATGAGACAGAAGTGGCCCCTGGAGGCTGTTTCAGCAGGTGATTCCAGTTCTGTGGCAAGCCTGGCTTCTTAGGAGAGAAGGGACCTTCTGCTTAGTGTGGGTGTTTTTGAGGTGTTTTTAATGCATTACTAGCAGAGGACACCAACAGTTTATTCGTGGCTCTACTTTTACTTCTTTTTGTGGTCAGACACTTTATTTGTCAGCAGTACAAGATGGACAATAATCAGAAGTTAGAGCTGATTACATCTATATATATACATGTGTATCTTTCCACACATACATGTGCTCATATACTTAGCTATTTTTTTGTAATGGTGACTGTATAAATAATATGTTGATAATGCAGCAGTCAGTGGCTAATAACATTCTAGAAACTAAATGTCTAGCTTTATTGTTGGGTGTTTCATTTGGGTTGTTCAGATGGTATTTTTAATTTTCTGGTTACTTCTTGTTTTGTTTTTTTTTTTTTTCCCTTGACCTCCACAGCTTCAGAGAACTAAACTGTTAAATGGGCCAGGAGATGTGGAATCTGGGCCAGGCACCACTATACCTCAGAAGAAGTGGCTACACTTTATATCTCCAATCTTTGTTCAAGCTTTCACTTTAACATTTTTAGCAGAGTGGGGCGATCGTTCCCAATTAACAACCATAGTCTTGGCTGCCAGAGAGGTGAGTGTTGCAGAATCCCTGCTGTTCTTTTGCCTTCTTTGAGTTGCCCTTAGAGAGGTAAAAGACAAAATACTCTTGCAGAGGTATCAGATTCACACCTGCTGCCTTGATGTGCCTTACTTAGTGTGTGTCAAGACCTGACAATAAATGCACTGAAGCTCTGTACAGTATTAAAACTACTGTTAGATGATTGGGACTGCACTGGTATTTCTGGAAATAGCTGCTTTATATCATGCAGCCAAAATCAATTGGGTTTTGTTACAGTGTTGAAAGATGTTACAGAACAGATGTTTCTTTGCTATGTGTGGTCACTTAGTCTTGACTGGGTAACTTTAAAAGATACTTCCATTCCATCAAACTTAAAACTTTTAGAAAGATGCCTCAGATACCTCTTGTTAAAATATGAGTTAATATGGTACAGTGTACAGAAGGACAATAAACTCCAAACTGCTGGGCACTAAGTAATGCTGTAAATTAAATTATATTCATTGTGATAATTAGAGTGTATATAACTGTATTATATTTAAGGAAGATGAAGGCTTATAGTCAAGCTTTTAATAAACATAAGTAGCTTGCCTGTGCTCTTTCATGCATTGAGATAATTTACATTTCTTTCTCTAGGACTCCTGTTTCTTTTCAGGTGCACTTTCAGACATTCCCTAGGGATAAATGAGGGTTGTGTAATGAAGGAGACTGTAATCTGCAGGAACCTCTTGTCGCCATTACAGTGTAGGGAAGATGTTTAGAGCTAACAGCAGGAGAGGATGATCTCATTGTTGAGGCAGTTACATGCCATTTTGGAAAAAAAAGGAAGCACTCTGCCCAGTTTGCTAGGCAAGGTGCTTAAGCCTGTCTTTTCTCAGGGGATTGTTGACTTCTGGTTTGCATTTCCTGAGTGTTCTGTTAGGAAGTGTCTGTCAGACTCTTAGGTCAGGTTTGTGAAGCACTGAGCATTGCAGTTAAAGCCTGTGGGCTGTCATACCTGTAGAATATGAAATGTTCATACAAGTGCTACCAAACACTACAAAAAATGAATTGAAGATGTCTTGATACTGGCTTTCAAAATCAGTGAATAATTATAAAGGAATGGTGGGATGAGATCCACCTTCTGCTGGTGAGGGCTGTATAGATAATTGCTGGCTGCAGGGATATCCAGAGACTTGGGGTCCCAATCCCAGGGGCCAGTTTATTCTGCTGGCCCAGCCCTGCTTCTTCCTTCACTTCTTAGTGCTTTCCAACCTGCCAGCTGCTTGGTGCTCACCACTTTTTCTCACTGGCTTGTGGTTTCAGTTCTTTTGGGCCAGTAAGTGTTGTCTTCAGATGATACAGTTTTGTAGACAGTTTTGCTGTTCGCCTCTTTGAGATTTCATGCATTCCTCAGGTGATGGCAGCAGCTTTTCTTTCCTCTTGGAGCTAAAAGTGTGACATGGAGATGAGCAGGGGACATATGCTGTCCTTAACTGTGTAATTTCTAAGGATATCTGAGAAACCTCTTTATGTAGTACAGTTGTTCACACATTGAGGAGCGGCTTGTTATTCAGTGATGTGAAAAGCTCTTGTTGACAGTAAATTATAAAATAGTTTCTTATCCTCTGGACTTCAGATCTTTCATCCTTCCCTCTTTGGATGACGGAGTGGGGCAGAGTGTAGAGCACAAGTGGGTGAAGCAGGGCAAAGAACTTGGAATGTTGTAGCTGCTAAAAGCTCTCATTTGCAGTTCAAGAACTTATTTTTCTTTTTCTTTATAAAGTTGGTGTTCTTCCAGCTGATGCGTACTTTGTCTCTTAACAGCTGCCACCTTCCTTCTTGAGGTTCCTTACTGGTTTAACTACAACAGAGCGATTTCTGGATCTATGTTTAACGACTTAAGATGTTGCTTGGCTGAAACATGCTATATGCTCCTATCTTAGGCTGGATTTAAGTCTGTCTCACCAGCTGATGTTCACTATTACTAGTCTCTAAGATAGTGCTGAATAGCAGAACAGAGGAATCGCCAGAGAGTATCCTCCATGCTTGGCAGTCTGCAGCCAGGGAATCAAAGCACTGCTCCAAGGTTGTTGTAGAACTAATGGGATTTATCCCCTTGTGCTTTTTTTTCCCTCTCAGGATCCCTATGGTGTGGCAGTAGGAGGAACAGTGGGACATTGCCTATGCACTGGTTTAGCAGTTATTGGTGGGAGAATGATAGCACAAAAAATTTCTGTTAGGACTGGTAAGTGACAACTCATTCCAGCAAAGAAATTGAATGCTGGTCGTCTTTGTGGTGTAAAGGGCTGCATGCTTGGGAACAGTGTTTCTCAAAACTTTTGGAAAATCCATAAAAAATGGTGGTTTGGATTTTTTGGGGACTTTTTTTGAGTCTGTCTTACATCCCACCTCATTTTGCCTCACTATTAGCTACTCTTTTTAGGAGACCACAGGAAGAAAATACAGTGTTTTGAATGGTCAGTATTTATTGTTTGACAGTGGATAATAGAAATTCTGTTGCAATTCTGAGTCTAGGCCATTGGGTGAGCAAGAGAACTGCCTACTAATTACTTAAACCAGCCACACAAAAGCCTTAAAAGCTACTCTGTGTGGCATAAATGTATTTTTTTAATCATACCTGCTAAGTGCAACAGGCAGTATCAATAAAGTTACATTGGGTTGATGGTTTTTCCATATCTTGGATTGCAGCTTGCTTCTACTGTCAGTCCTATGATGTGGCGAGATTAAAAAATAATCCTGTGAAGCTGTTTCCTATATCTGTTCATTCAGAATATTTGTTCTGTAGTTGCACAGGTGGTAAAAAAAACAACTTAATTGCTTAAAGTGAAACATGCACTCTGTTGTGTTTGTCTGCTGAGGAAATTTGTGACAAAATGCTAATCTAACAATGGTTTCATATGCTGCAAGCACAGTGTGGATCTTGAGCCACAGGAATAGCCTTCTAGCACGTTAGTTTGTTTAAAGAGTCAGAGAACATACACAGTGGTGCTTTCCCAGAATTCAGATTCTTGCAGATGTGGCCATTGCAAGCCATTAATGGTTTTGATACTTTTTTTTTCAATACAGTTGCCTGAAATGTGAAAAAAATGCTAATTATATGTTGGTCCCAATTGCTGGCTTGCTCTGGCATGAGACTATTCTATCCTATTTTCTGCCATACAGCCAAATACTCAACAGCAGGTGTTAACCTGGTTTTACACTGGCTCAAGTAATGAGTAAAACACAGCTTCCTTCTGTGGGCCAGAATATATCCTTGGAGATGCAGTTAGACAGTGGGTTGGCATATGGGCATCCCAATACTGAGCTGGAAACAGCATCTACTCCTTGTAGCATTAATTTTTAAGTCAGGTTATTTGGGAATCAGACAGTTAAAAAAAATAAAATCTGTAATGTGTCATGGAAGATAATTACTTTTTGGTATCTAATTTCATCTTGGTTTGTGTTTTCTTTTCAGTGACAATCATAGGAGGCATTGTCTTCTTAGCATTTGCATTTTCTGCACTATTTATAAGTCCAGACTCTGGTTTTTAAAATTTTTCAGTGCTGTAAAAGAACAAGGATTGGAAGCAGTTATCCTTGTGCATTTTTGTATATAATGTACAGAATTCTAGTTAGACAAGTGCTGAAGATGACACACTGAACTTTTTATAGCGGATGATTCATGGGACTGATGCATTTATGGACAGCTTCTGCAGTGGAGATCTGCTGACTGTCTGGTTGGTTTGTGCTGTGGTGCCTGCTCCCACTGTGGGATTTGAGTGGTTTTCTCACTTGCTGGACCTGGCTCAGCTGAGTTCAAGGATCTACTCTCCGAAGTATTGAGAATTCCTCTTTTCTTCCTCTGTTACACACAAGCACCTTTGCTTCTTCAAGAGCTGATTCTTCAGGCCTCTTGAAGCAGACTGTGTCTTGTTCCATGTCACTCAACAGAAGGTGTTAAGGAGAAAACTGCTGGCTCCCACTACCAAAGATGGTGGTTCCATGGTGCACGTGAGGCTGGATAATCTAAGCAACAAGAAACCTGGGAGCAGTTCCTATGCCATCCAGTGGCTGAGCCAACCAACAGAGAATGTTATAAACTTAATTTAGAGGGAAAACTTCTTAATCAGGGATTTTTATCAGGAAATTGATGTGGGGTGATTAACAACCTACTGTGTTCAATATGCAATCTGGCTGGAGCTAGTATTATTTGCCTTTTTTTTATTTTTAAATATTAAGGTATACAGAAAGTAATGAAGTGGTCCAACTTAACCATGTGCTATTCCCAGGATTGAGCAGTAATGGAATTCTTAGGTTTAGATGTGTTCCTGATTTTTCTTTTTAGGAATAGAAATGTAATCTGGAAGAGTATTAATAAAACATAGAGTCTCCATTTGTATTATTTTCAGTATTGTTTTTGATGGCTGCCATAATTCCTGCCACAAAGGTGTACCTAGTGATTGTGTACTTAAGGTGAGGAAAGTTTACTACATTTATTTTGGTTACTGATAAATGCCAGTGTTATAAAGACTTTGAAAATGCTGAGCACTGAAGATACATGGATTGCAGCAATACATTCTTATCTCTGATCTCCAGTGGTGATTGGGATTCTGAGCCTGTATAACCCACTAAAGATGTACCTTGTAGCAGTCTTGGAAGATAGAAGACATGGTTTCTAATACTATGAATCTGCCTTTTTTTGAAGCTGAAGTACTATGGAGCATTACAAATGTGACCATTCCATTTGTAGATCACAAACAGAGCAGCCCCTAGTCCTTCTCTTAGGTTTCTCTTCCCAGAAAACCCCTTAATGCTGCATTTCTCAAACTCTAAAGGCCATAGCAGTGCAATGCCCAGCATGCACAGTGGTATGAAAACAGGCTGCCATTTCAGGCTCCAGGTCTGCATGTTCGTGTCTTTGCCCAAAGGGACTGCATTGGTTTGGTGGCGAGATTTTTTGGGTTGTTTTAGGGGTTTTTTTTGTTGTTTTTTTTTTTTTGTTTTCTTTTGAAACAAATGTTGTAGCCAAAACCTTCTTTCCTACAGTCTGAGGACCCACACTGTCCATGTTGAGTTTCAACTCCTGTAGGGAGTGCACCTGTAGCAGAGGTCATGTTAAAACAGGGCAGGAACAGGCATCTGCAGGGAAGAGCCTAAACCTGCACCTTTGTGGGACAACTGCTTGTTGTGTTACTCAGAAGTGGTGCTGCTGGACGTTCATAGAGATCTGTCCCAGGCAGGGTAACTGTGGTCCCACCTGATTTCTCTTCTTAGGAATAAGAAATGTAATTGGGAAAAGACATGGAAATTTTTTTCTCAAAATCCAAAAAGCCATCCCAACTGGACATGCTCTAATTGTAGAAGCTTCCTGAAGTTTGTGTGTGCTGCTTAATGCTGTTTTTGTTAGTTAGGATCATAGGATCAACAGTTAGGATCATAGGATCAACAGAAGAATGAAGCTCTTTAAGTATTTGTGTGTAGAGGTGAGTAAAGTTGCAGAACAAATCTCTGCAACTTCCATATCTGTATTTTACTATTACAAACTTACACAGATGCCAAGTACTGGTTTTCCCTAGTCACAGCTGTTTATTTGGGTGCTCTCAAATACCAGCTAGGCAGGCTAGTTTGAATAGTGCTGTTTGAGTAGCTTTTTGATTTTTTTTTTTTTTAAAGCACAGACATGGACTTATTATAAGTCTAGCATGAAATTAGATAACTCATGAAATTTTAGTAAAAGCTTTGAAAGGTGCTTTAGTAGTTGCTACTAGTTTCCGTGATTTAACGTCAAGTGCCTGCTGGAATTTTTCATGGTTTAAAGACTTGAGATGGGACATAAGGAAAGACTGAAGGAGATGGAGGGATCCAGTGACATATTCTTAGTAGTGCTGTGTCTGCTGTGCATTTTCCAGCACAAACTTAGCCTTATTCCTGCACAGTGTCTCAAAGGACTTGCACCCTGGCCAGCTCTCACCTGTTGGCTGGTTCAGGGGCTAGGATTTTAGCAGTTGTTATCATTCTAGCACATTGCCAGTGGAGAGGGGTGTGCTGCTGTCCTGTCTCAAAAATACCTGGATACTTAGAGACAATACAGAGTGTGTGTGGGCATTTATGTATAAAGTAATGAGCTAAAGGTTTCACTGCCACAATCCTGTGCACTTGCTTGTTCTTTTGTAGCTGGAGAATGTGAAATGCAGTGAGTGAGAGCTCTAGTGCTGAGGGGAAGGCTCTGCAACTGTTGCGTCTGCACCATGGGAAATGGGCAGCTGTCCACCACAGGCTTCCCATCCCTCCTGCAGCTCTCCCTGCTGGGGTGAGATGCAGCTGATTTCAGCTGCCACCAAAGGAACCTCAAAAGCAGCAATTTGCATCTCTGGCTGCATGCTGCATGCAGCAGAGGTTTGCAAGTGCATACTGCCAGCTACTGTCCATTTCTTCCAGGCAATGGAAATAAAATGTAAATGATGGTCAGGTCTACTGGAATGGAAAATTCTCACATCAACTGAAATGTTTACAATGAGAAAAGCTTGTTTGTGATTGTTATTTTCAAAGGTGCCTATTCCCAATCCTTAGGTAAAGCCTGTCTCATTACTCTGTATATGGCAAAGTGCAATTAGCAAAGACAAAGGTAAATGTCTAATCTTCCGTCCTGCCGGGACAAAGTTTTTCAAAGGAAACCTGTTGAACCCAAGTACAGGATGGGGTCACCAGCAAGCCTGCTCTTCCTAGAGTAATGCCAGCAGGTGTGTGTGTGTGCTGGCTGGTGCCTGGGCTTGCTGTTCTGAGATCTGAGTCAGACACCCAGTCAGAAAACCAGGAAGCGAGAAAGGGGCTGTGTTCCCTGAGCACTGCAAGAGGCAGCCTGCTGCCATACTGGCTGTCCCTCACCTCAGCTGCCCCTCCAGCTCAGGCTGGCTCTGGAACGCTGCCATTGGATTCACGTGAGTGGTTTTACAACATATTTCTAGAAAGAGGTTGATAGTTCAGTGTATTTCCATGTTTGTCCCAGATACTAGGATATATTAAAAAAAAAAAAATCAGATACTGAATCAAGAGGATCAGACTTTTTCATCCTAATATAATATGAGTTATCCTTAATTTCCAGAGCCATGGAAATAATGATGTAATGGCACTTGCTGTACTGACCTGGCATTTTTCCAGAGATGACACTGTATGGCCCTTGAAGGCAGCACTCTTGGCAAGTTACAGCTACAGGCTTCTGCTGATATAGATGCAGGGTACATTTCCATAGCATCTCCCATTGACATGGGCATGGACTATAGCTGTGGTTTCTTTGGGATTAGTTATTACTTCCCAAATTGAGAATGTATTTGCCAAAGGGTCTGACGGTGATAGAGACTGAGTGCTACAAAGAATGCTAGGAAGGTCTTGCTACTATATGTTACCCTCGAACAGCTGAAATCTTCTGGAATTTATATCACTAATGCCTGAGAGGCAAGTGCAACTAACCTTTGGATTGCCATTCTTTACAAGTACTTAAGTTTCATTCTCATATAAGCATGGGTTTTGTTTTCAAGCTTGCATGACAGCAAAATGTCATCGAACAGCATTGCTTCAGGTGTGGCAGCAGCTGTAATTACCACTCTTCTTCCTGATAAGTTTATGGAAAAATATACTGCTATTTCCAAAGTTCAATTTTAAGAAAACTGACAATCTTGCTTGCTACATGCTCTCAGTCTTATCACTGATGGGTGGTGACAGTTCTTAACTCCAGCTACAGCATTTCTACAGCTGATTTTGTTTAACTTCTGGGGCACAGGGGCCTCATGGCATAATGTAGTAATATACAACTTGCACAAGTGTTATTTAATTCTCAAAGGCAAAAGATCTTTTCCTCTGGGCATCCAGTATGATATTAAAGAAAAAAAAAAGTACTGCAGACTGTAAAAATGACTAAGTGTATTTATCATTTTCTCCAGGCATTCAGTTTCAATTACAGAATTTTCTTCCCGCCCTCCTTTCCTTGAATTTGTTTGAAATTATTAATGTTTACACTTTGATCAGTGAAAAAAGGGTCAGAGCACCCTGACAGGTTACATATTATCACACAGCTCTTCCAGGCAGGAGCCACACCGCTCTCAACAAGTTGTGCTTGCTGCTAAATGCAAGTCTCTGCTTCCTTGCTCAGTGGCATAGCCAACACTTCAGACCACCTCTACTCCTTTAAAAATATTACTTTTTGACATTTCACCAGCAGAAGTACTACCCAGGGAGGGGAGTGGCAGCAAGTTAAAGAGAGGGGTGTTTTGCCTGTGACAGAAAGCGAGGGAAGGGCCATGCCCATCCAAACATTCTGCAGTGCTGCTCCATCCTTTGGCAAGAACGGGGACTGTAGACACGAAGGTATGAAAGCAGTTTTAAGTTGTGCACACTCAATCGAGTGCTGTGTGAGTAAATTCCAAGGCAGTAATGTAAATACACAAATCAGAAGTCTCTAGCCTTTAGAGTGGGGCATCAGTTTATAAAGAGATACAGAGAGAAGACAAGGAAAAAATACAGTATGCATTTTTACTGAAATCTCACAAGTCATTTGTCTGGGTTGGGGAGAGAAGATAAAAGTGACATCAAGCAACTTCTCACAAGTCAGTTCTGTGGGTGTGGGAGAGAGTGCCTTTGGTACAGTCGTGGGAAGGGTAAGAGCGCTTCACTGTGAAACTTGGATAAAACTGACATCAAGCAACTCAGAAAAAAAACTTCTAGAACCTTAGAAGCTACAGAAAGCAAAATTTTAAATGAGTTACATTTATTCAGTTAAAAAATTGACAGTTAGTAATGGTCACATGAACACCAGGGAACTGTATCTACATTTCCTGACGTCAGTATGAACGGCACTAGGGTTTTTCTGTTTGTTTTCTTTTACGTATATAAATCTAATGCCAGTTAAAAAAATACAAAACAAAACTGAAACCCAAGACACTGTGAAATCAACACTGCTTAAAAACTCAAAATGCAATCTGATATATTTGAAAATAAATACTTTTTACCTTTCTTGTTAGAAAAAGACAACTCACCGACTGCTTTCAAAGCAGTTACATCTTTAAGACCATTCCCAGAAGTGTTTCATAAATAATTACCCATTGATTGATTGTCTATTAATGCAGCATCTCTCAGTTATAGCTGGGGTCTCTGTATTAGGCCATAAAGTATTTTTTTTCAGACACAGTGTTTTGTTTCCCCCCCCCCTTCCTTTTTATTTATACCTTTGAATATAGCACATCATGCTGGCAAAACTCATGCAGATGGCCTAGCATGAAGTATCGCAGAGCTTAAAATCACCTGTTTAAAAAAGATAAAAAAAGAAAAAGACAAGGAATGTAGTGTTAAAAATCATGATAGTGAAAAAGCAACTATCCAGTCTCATGGACAACCAAGACAATTTCAAATGTTTTCTCACAGTTGTCTCATCTACTATGATTTGTTTAAATATGTCTTTTTTAATCCAAATTAATTTAATTCTTTTCAATTTTTTCCACCAGGGATAAGTAAAAAAATAAAAGGTTAATTATTAAAACTAGTCTCTTTTCCCTTTTAATTAAAATAACCATTTTCCAGCCCTCTGACTGTACATCTAATTTTAATAATTATTTCAAATAGAGAAGCTTATGAATCTGACATGTTTGACATCTCCTGATGCCGTGACATTTAAAACACTCATAACAATACCTGGGTTAAATCTCTGAAAATATAAATGATTCTTGAATCGACTTTAACAATTGAAAAAGGCCACATCTTTAAACCTTCAGAACACTTTCACACAATTTATAATCCTAAGGGACACTTAGAATTATTGAGCAGGCAAATGAGCCTCCAGATGATTCTCTCTCATAGGCAACTGTGCAACTTAAAAAGCCTCCTTCCAAGGAAGCTACCATCACTAATCCCTTCCCCTGGCCATATAAAACACAAAGGCAACTGGTTTTAGAAGCCTTTTTAATCCTGCACTTTGAGCCTCAAAGGATCACCATACTAAAGAAACATTTTCCAGAAATGTCTCTCTTGACAGTTTTATGTGTTATTCCTCGATGCCCCCCCTTTTTAACAGTTTCACTGACTAAAGAAATAAACTGTTTTTCAAATAGTCTTTTCAGTAAAGTGCTTGTTATTACTCAAAAAACAAAACAACAAAAAAAGAGAAAGTGCTATTTAAGTCTTAAGATAATTTCTTTTTCCTGTGAAAAACTGACTGATATATCTTTACTTTATTCATTTTTACATAAAGCTGAAATGAAACCTATTTCTTGTAAGGATACTGGGTTACTAATTTTGGTGTTTGGCAGTAGGCAAGATGCCCACAGAAGGTGGTGACACACTGGAACTGTAGTGCAGAAGGTAAACCTTCTAGATGAAGTGGAAGGCATATGGAGAGCTCCTACTAGAATCCTTTCATATTTATATACAAATATAATATATATTAAATATAATATAAAAATAGCTATATTCTTTTTTCTCTCTGAAGTTATCCCAGATACTTTTCAAAGCCTCACCCATTGCAGACAATGTGTGTCTCGTAAACTCCATGCAAATGCCATCCTTTTCACTCCATTATGTATCACCAGCCCATTTCTTCACAAATACAATCCTCCCCTTAACAGACTCCTTCCCTTCTGTCAGAGTCATTCTGCAACATTTCTGCTCCAGAACCTGCAGCATCACAGCATTCACTGTCACGCTATTTATCAGGATGTTGCAAATAAGTCTATAGTAATGAGCTGGGCAGAAGCAAAAGGCTGATTAAGAAAGAGGCAATGGCCTGATCCTCTTCTCACTAAAACTCAAGGACAGTTGAGCAATTGATTCAGCAACAGGGGAAGCTGCAGACCTGTTAAACATAAATTTTTTAGTCACTACTTGTGAACAAAGCATCTGCACACTTGCACACAATCTGGACCAAGTTCTACACACTTGCTTTTGAGGTTTGCCTGATTCACATCAGGCATTCTTCAAATGTGTGCTGTATTTTCCCAGTTCCTTAGAATTTCCCCATCTTCTACCTTTTCTCTACTAGCTGGTAGTTCTGTAATTGAATGACCTCTCTCTGAGGCTACAAGAAGCTTCTTGATCAAAGCATACATTTCTATAGTTCTCTTTCAGCAGCCACGCTATCCCATCATCTAATTTCTCTCTCCTAGTTTAGCCTTTTTACTGACAGACCTATAGCTGCACATCAGAGTATTTGGGAAGGGGGGAATGGGAAGAGAAGTTGAAATGAGCTTTATATAAAAAGCTGCATCATTAACTATCTGGCTGGTATCTCTAATTTCTGTAATTCTCAGTATAACAGCTTAATACACCTATTTTACCACTATTCAGTAGTTCTAACAGCACTTATTAAAGCTCTCCCAGTTTTCTTTTTTAGTGCTATATTTTTATTGTAATTGGTTAAAGAAATTTGCATCTAACCTATTTTCCATTAGGCAAAGAAGTGATAACACAGACCTCTAGTCAACGCAGCTTCATATAGAAACAGGTGGAATGGAGTGGTAGGGATAGCAGAGCAAGGCAGGATTTCTTTACATAGAACTTTACAGAAACAGGTCTCTGACAATTATCCCAGTCTGAAGAATGCCAGAAATCCCTTTAAAGAAGGGAAAGTGTTCCTTGCAGGTTTGGTATTGGCATCTGTTCCTTGCTCCAGGTTGCAGCGGGCTTGTTGGAGCAGAGAGCAATCTGATTCTCTTTGGTACTGTGTTTCTCACACTCTCCTTCCTTGTTCACTGCTTGGCTTTTTGGTGCCAAACATTTGCTTTATGACTGGGGAATAACAAAGGTCTAATGCTGGGACACGTGCAGAGGCAAAGGCTTGCCCCAAAACGTAACCAACGGCATCAAAGGCTTGGCTAAACTGGTATTACCTCCTGCGGGTTTGGTTCATCCAGTAATACAATCAAACTGTTCCATAGTACAAAATAGACCATCACCATTTGGTTACATTCATTCAACTCCTCAGTATTCAAGATTAATCCAGCTTTCTCTCCCTAGCACTAGTTTTAACTGCTTTTACTGTTTTTTTGTTTTTAATTAATTATCAGATCTATCAGCATTTATTCATTTTTCTCTGAAGTTCTGGTTTCCACAAACTAGTACCATAAAAACCTACCAACATTTACTTAAATAGCACATATCTGTTGGAACCTTTTATTTTCTTTATAAAGTGAAGTTGCCTTCTGAAGTCTTAGTTCAGTGATATCTCTTAAATCAATACCTGGTAGTGTTAAATGCAATCATGATCTCCCCCAAAACACACTTTAAATGCTTCCAAAAACAATTTAAAAAAAAAAATCAGCTTATTGTTCTTCCTTCTGCAAAAGGAGTCCTGTCTTTTAAGGTTTGCCTTATTCTTTTTTTTTTTTTTTTTGAAGACTATTACCTCAAAGATCTGAGATTTTTAAGACTCCTCTATTTCTGGCAACTGAGGGGGAGTACCAGTCAAAAATATTCATGGTCTCAACTCTGTTTGACCACTGTTAAAATTAACACAATACAGAAATATCTATGAAGTAGATACACAAGTTTGGTTGACAATGTGCTAAGACTTCAAAATTGAAAATGGTTACAGATTCAAGACATTGTAATTCAAGATGTTCAACATTATCACCTGAATTAAAATCAAGGCACTATGGGTTTTGTTGTTGTTGTTAAAATGACCCTGAATTAGTTCTGACTAATTTTTGAAGGAGAATAAAAAGATTCCAACATGGTTTAACAAGTTACAATTCTCACCACAGAGAAAGTGGTTAAAAAGTGCCCAAAAGGTTATTAAATGTAAATATATTTTTGTGCAAATTACTCCTATAACTGAAACATTCTTGAAAATTACTGTCATTTTTTTTAAACCTTTTACATAAATATTTCCAACTATGAACTATATCAAAAGATAGCTTTGGGGAATAAAATTCCAAACCATCCTCAAGAAAGCAGTGCAAATTCCTATTTTTCAAATAAAATGATGAATTCAGTATGAAATGATGGATGATATTCATGAATCTGAATGTCCTGAACCCTGATGCATGATCACCAGTTCAAACAGCTTCATCAATAATTTAACTTCAAGCAGTCAACTAACCAACACACTATACCTCACCAAACAAACCCTGACATCACGGACAAAGCACAAACAAGAGACTTGTGCCCACATTAAGGGTGAAAATAATGATGCATCATGTTGTAAACAAAAGGGTAGAACAGAGGAAAACATTAGTCTGAGTATGGCGTGAGAATTTAGGGAAACATATTCAAACCTACAAATAACAGATTACATTTTCATGCATCATATAAAATATTTTGCTCTTTCTCCTTTTATGCAGACATATACACAATATTTTACAGCATCTGTACAACAGAGAACTGGATTTCACACAACATTTTCAAAATATTTACTGTCCTGTAATCATCTGAAAAAAAATTAGATGGTTTTTGGACTATATTTCTGGCATTTTTTCCTGCTAATTCAAAACAATTGCTCCATGTCCGTTTTAATGCTTTAAAAATGTACAGGATTGATAAAAATACCAATATTTTCAGCATCACTCTCATTTCAGTCACATTTGGATATTTCACCTGGACAAATTACAACATGGCAGCAAATCCTTTAGAACACAGAAACTGGGGCAACTCTCAAAGTTGGCCACGTCCCCATCATCATCTTGTGGCTTTTCTCAGCAGATTCCAGAAGATAGAAGCAGATCTCAACACCATGGTGTTAGAAAGCCTTCGTACTATTACCTCTGTAGCTTCAGTGCAACCGTTTGTGGGGCAGCCCCTCCTGGCAGTTTGCTTCAAAAAAGAGGCAGCACCCACACTACTGTGGCTGAACTTTGGAAGGATCAGTCATCTTGTCAGTTCTGTGTCGTGACAGCTGCTGCTGCTGAGACTGATGCTGCTGGTGGTGGGACTGAGTGAAAGTGCTTTGTTGTAGTGGGAAAGCAGCAGAAAGAATAAGCTGAGCCGACTGATTTCCATGAAGTAACCTGGATGTCTAAAACATGAAGATAGAAAAATATTTTTCCTGCTGCACTGAGAAACACAGGCCTAGCTGCTTTTTAACTTTTCATAAGGGTTCAATCAAAATGAAGTTCTGATTTGGCCATTTAAGCTGAGCCAACAACACAAGATTTGTTCATACTAATACATTTAAGCAGTAAATTAATAAATTAATTTGACCAATTAATAAAGCAGCTGTAGCTGGTCTTTGTAATTTCTGTGGTGGTAGGTAGGAACACATGGCAATTTGTCTTCATTTCAAACCACAAAAGCATAGCAGGGCATAAGGAATCTATTTAAATAGGTGCAGGTAGCTGTCATTGCAGTCAAATGAAAAAATAGCGCATGATTTGGCAGAGATCACATTTATTCCACACAGACAAAATGCAGTCAAAGAAAATCTTGCATTTGCAGACGCAAATATCCCCTTTGAAGGAGATTTATTACTACTGGAAATGGTACTTAGTTTTAATACTATTCTTCATAGAACAAAAAAAAAAAAATTACTGAAGAAAAACAATGAAGGATGGGTACAAATGCACTAAGAAGTCTCAATCCTGAAATGTTCTGCAGCAGAAAGTAAAGTACATCAACTGCTCCACCTGCAGAATCAGACTAAGATGCCCCAATGAACAGATGCAGAAAAGGCACTTCTGTCTTTTTTAAAGAGCATTTGCTTCATTTACAAATTCTAGCACTTTAATAGTTTGCATTAAAAATACTAGACTTTTGCCTAGAAGAAATTCTAGAGTAGGTACAGACCTTTTGAGATCTTCATATTTCACATATCTGTTTCACCAGAATTAAGTCAAAATTGTATAAACTTTTAAATTTAGAAACAGACACTACCAACCTGCTAAATGGCACTCTTGTTATAGTATTTATCAGACTTGTCAGAGAACACATTCAAATCTGCACTTTGGTGTGATTCAGTTGAAGTCTCCCACTACAAAAATGAGTGCTGAAGTGCTAGTTAAATAAAAAATTTACTCAGTCCTAATCAGAACTGCGTCCATTCCCTGTGCACATAAATGTAGGTTAAGCCTCCAATTACTTACTGCATTTTTATATACTCCACCTGTGCAGAAGATCCCAGATTTAGTCAAAAATGGCACACACAGTAAGGAATACTTTGCAGAGTAAGAGTTTTTAATTATGTATACTCTTAAAGAATAAAAAAAAAAATAAACTGACTTTCCCAGAGTAGTCAAAACAATGTCAAGGACATGCACAAACTACATTTGCACAGATTTAATCTTTTTTTGGAGAAGTTAACATCATAGGCCAAATTAAGACTTTTTGAACCGATGTCTTCTTGGAGGCACTGCCTCTCTAGGTATTCTAGCTACTACATCTCCTTCACAAATCTCAGCTGCTGGGTTACCCATGTACCAGTAATTAATTGGAATCAACAAATGGCAACAGATTTTCCCATCAATACTTTCTATTTCTTTTTGAGATTCCCTATTTCTAAACTTCTTGGCTTTTGTCTTCCTTTTCTTTTGACTCAATCTCTTTTCATTCTCCACTCAAACAGGTTCTTCCCTACTCTCTGCTTACAAAGCTACTTGCTGCTCAGCCTCCCCTATAGCCTAGACAGAATTTCATGCCTCATGTTATTGGGACATGTCTTGCTTTGGGCTGTGTGCTGCTTTCCCAACCAACCATCATCTCTCATACATTATTGCATTAATATGTCAATGCAAAGAAAATGTAAACTGTTTTAAAGGAAATACCTATTTTTTCATCCCATAGTCAATTAAGAGCAGTGATTCAAAGAGAAAAACATAAAAGATAGGACAATGCATGGAGTGAAACTGCAGGAAAGAACACCTCTCCTTTAAGTAATAGGACTTTAGAGAACAGCTACAGAATAAACTTCTCATGCATCAGGCTTATTCACAGGTTATTATTTTAAGTGCATTGTTTTCAAGTAAAGCACCCCTGGATAATCTAAACATGCTGAAATTGCCAAGACTTGGAAAAATTTGTAGACAACTCTACATTCCTACCTGTAGGAACTGCTGGGGGTGCTGGGTCAGCTGCGACTGAGCTGGTTGTTGAACTGTGGTGAGCTGCTGCTGATGGTCCTGCTGACTTTGCTGTTGCTGCTGCTGCTGCGTTATTGACAAAGTTTGTGACTGCTGCTGTTGGGCAGCAAAAGTGGGGTAAGCTGTCACCACCTGTCCCATAAACATAGTACTTGGTACCATTACTGCTCCACATGCTACCGGGGCCGTGACAAGTTTTGTTACAAGTTGCTGACCTTGAGAAAATCTGTTAATAGAAAAAGACATTTGGAGTCACTTCAGGAAAAAAAAAATACATGAAGCATCAAATACACTTGAGAAAGGCAGATTTCTCAGTCATACTTTGCTATAACAACATGGGTTTTGATAAGCCTGCAAACATGTTACTTTGGGCAAAGTTTAGTTTCAGAGGTTGTATCCATACAGCTGAAACAAAAATCACACAATCTTTTTAATGCTACTTTAGTTCCTTTTGTATATGGTGTAGCTGCATAAGCATACCATGACAGAAAGTCATCTTGAATATTGGTCTTGAAGATTTACCTGATTTGCCTGTCCTGGGTAAAAGTGGTTACTGCAGCAGCATTCTGGTTGTTGTTCTGTGGTAAGCTAGAGGGAACCTGCACCACATTTCCTGCTGTTGGCTGAGAAATCACCATCGTGTTGTACAAAGGTGCCGAGACTGTGTTCTGTGACTGACTGGCAAGAGAAGACTGTTGATTGTGTCCACTAAGTACATTTTGTTGGTTATGCTGAAAAGAAATTTTGATATAGTAAGTTGAAAATAGTCAGGTACTACAGCTGTCCTCCTCACTGTCACTGCCCACACTTCAAAACTACCAGTGTTTTCTTTCTATTCAAATGAATTCTTAAAGTACACAGGTATTTCTACATTAACATCTTCTGTTCAGGTTATTTTTTTCCCTAAATTTTTCAGCGACTTGCATACTGTGTGTTCAAAATTATCTTTTTACTCCTTTAGCATCTCTGTGCCCAAGTTAGACTAAAATGTGCACAACAATGTCAAGAATTTCTTACTTGAAAGTTTGGAACTAGCCTACTGCTGAGATGGTAACAAGCACCACTAGTCTGCCTCTTCACAAATCTCAAAAAGAAAGTATAGAATGTGGAAAAGAGGAGGTGACCACAGAGATCAGATGTGTAAGGAGTCTCCATACACATAATGGTCAAACCCATTAGAAGTGTTCAGCATGAAGAACCAGCTTCTGTAGGGTTGACAGAAGACTTGAAAATCCTGAGTCAGAAAATGAAAAGTGGAGAGCTGCTTTATGTATTTCCCAGTATATGAGATGGATGACATGCTTAAAAAGGCAAACATAATCACATTTCATAGAAAGTAAAGCTGTAGAATTCACTACAAGATACTGCAATTTCAGAAGTATACATGGAATTGAAAGAAACTGAATAAACTCATAGAAGAAGAAGGCTATTATAGTATACATGTCCTACACCTATTGCATCTGATGGAAAGTGTTGTATGTTCTGTCAAAAAAAAATCACAGACATTCAGAAAAAGGCAAGCTAAAAGTTTTCTTGAGACTGGTCTTTCAAAAAAGCTACTTCTTAGTAACTATTTACATGCCTAAGTCTTAAGATAAAAACAAGATCTGAAATAGCATTATCAAGAACATAAATGCACTTCAATTGTAAAGATTCAAACATAAAGAAATTAATTACTCAACAGACATTGTTCAAAAGAAATTTGGGAGGCGATGTGGTCGTGCATTTCCCTCCTCCTCCTTTCCAGGCTGCACTGTGATCTGAGAAATGCTTGTTAGGCCTCGGCCTTGAAGAACCTGGGCTTAGTTCCTTCCGAGCTTATCAGAAACACTGTTTGCTTCCAGGAACTTGTGCTGTTTAACAAGCATAGTCTTCCTTACGAAGAGTCTTGGACACTGTTTTTCTTGCCTGAATGGCATAATATTCCTGTTCTCACACTTTCAAAGAGAGTGCTGACTCAAACTGTAGCCAAGTCACACTGTTATGAATAAAGCCCACTCTCTTGTGACCCTATAAACAGCAGTCCAGAATGAGACCCTTGGAGCCCTCCTGGGCTGCAGCAGGCTGCGGCCACCAATCTCCCTCTGAGTGGGACACCTCCCAGAGCTGGCAAACCCTCAGGTTTACTATACTTGGAGAATTGCCAAATGACGACAATTCCTGGTCTGATGCCCTGACTCCTCAAGACCCAACCCTTCACCCGTTGGGAGATGCAAAGGCATCAGAGTGAGTATGTCACTGACCTCTAAGGGGAATTTTTCACAGGTACCTTGCTTGCACTGACTCTTTATGTCTGCATATGCTACAGCAAATCTGAGAGAAATGCTGCTTTCTTAGATGTTCAAGTACCTTGGATATTGAAGTAAGTTAGGCGTGTAAATAAGCCTGTGAATTATGACATAAGCTTACTTAAATGCCACTAAATGTTGTTCTTTTGCTAAGCTGTTAAGTTCAACACAAGTTATAACCTAAGTCTAGCTAAGTTGTTAAGTATAACTTCAAAGTTATAAATTAAATGCTGTTGAGTATTATTTCTTTGTGAAATTATTAAGGTTACGTTATAAATTAAGTTTAAGGTATACATTAAGTTAGGTATGAGTTATGTGTTGCTCCTTCGTTAAATTACTAGGTTTAAGTTACGTTAAAGTACTGTTAAGTTTGAGTGCTGCTAAGCTTTTAGGCCACATTCCTTTTTATCTTTGCCCTCATTGTCCTTTTGCCACACGCACCGAAACACACTCCCCTAGATAGTTCTCAGTTAATTTCCATTTTGATTGCCTGGATTTTGTTTGGTTTTTTCCTTGTGCCTTAACTGTCCTGTAAGTAGTAGAATGAATCTTGCCAAGGAACTTTGTCGTGCTGCCACTTATTAAATCTCGCTTTTTCTGATACCCTTGCTGATAATTTTTTAAGCAGTCTCAAGCACTCATTCATAGCACTGAACGAGTTATGAACTCATTTCAGCTGTGGTTTTGAGCATAGATTCTATCCAGAAAAATCAGTAATAGAATTTTACCTGTGTTGCAGTACTCTGCAAAGGCTGCTGTTGTATCATGTGTGGAGTACTTATATGGCCTGTGTTCATCCCACTTTGAGTCTGATTAGTCTGAACAACTTGACCTTGCATGTTTATTGGCGTAAGCTGCTGAACGGTTGAAGAATTTCCAGAAGGAAGCTGCACAGAACCAAAGTTGAGTCCAGAAGCTGACTGCTGCAAGAACATCTTAAAAAATTCCACAAGTTATAGCGTCAGTATTCAGAGACTCAAAATTAACTGGTAAGAATCAGAATCCTCATTTCTAGAGTTCTAAACATTAACATCAGTATTTGTTCCTTCAGAAAAGGAACATTTAGAGACTAACTAGTAATGTAGTCCACAATTATCTAAAGATAAAACATATTTTCGAGATCACATGAGATCACACTTCTATTTGTAGGACCTTCAGCAGTAACACTAAATAAGATGAAGGAAATCTCTGAATCAGTAGATCTAGGCAGAGCACAAAGAGCATAATCTTCCTTGACAATCAGGAAATCATAATTATTATACTAAACTTTCCAACACTGTTGTAATAAACAGAATTCAGCACACAAGTATTTGGTTCTTTACAAGAAGTTAGGCCCAAGCCTGTAACAAGGCAGAATGTGCAGTACCAAAGTATTTTCTCTAGATTTCATGTTCCTGAATAAGGTCCCTCCTCACTGCATGGGAAGAGAGCTCTGAATCTCTCCCTCTGAGGCATGGATAATGCAGTCTACTGCTGGCATGTTTACAGTAGACATAACACAACACTGAAAATGGCACATGCCAGAAACTCCTACTCTTTCAACAGAATTTAAGCAACATACTCAATACTTTCAGGAAGTATTTTTTCTACTCTTTAGCAACAATCCAGACTGAAAATATTAAATTATTTCCTTAAAATGTATATTAGTTTGAAGTGATCAGGGTTTTTTTGTTTGGGTCTTTTAACTACAAAAATCCAATGGGGTAATTATTGTCTTTCAAATATAGCTGAAAAGACAATTACAAAAATAGAAAAATACAAACTGGTTAAAAAAAAAATCAGAAATCTGGCCAGCTGCTAGACTGAATAATGCATCCTCTGGACTTCTTAGTCTTTCTGGCTCAGTAACTCCTTCAAGTTTACAATGCAAGGTAGAGCCACTCAGCCTGATAGGACAGTTTAAGAAACAAAGAACTATGGATTTGACATCCTCAGAGCTAAAAGAGAAAAACAGATGCCCATCTTGCAGATTTTGGATTAATATTCTAATGGCTGAAAAACTTTGCAAGAATTAACAACCACTCCATCCTTTTACATTTACTTAGATTAAGCCATAAACTGGGCTTGACCTGCTCAACACTGGGGCATTTCCAGATGCATTCAGAAGCAAAACATCAGGTACCTCTGGAACAGCAGCTTCAGATTCTATGGATTTTAGACATTTTAGGCCCAGATGGCAACCAACAGAGAATATTGAGGATCACGTTGTGGAATTAGGTGCCCAAGACACATTTCAGATGCCTAAATTCTCTACAGATGAAACCTGTGATACACCAACTCACCTGGAGTCCTTGACCATGAACAATTTGAAGCTGCTCTTGAATCTTACGCAACTCTTCCTGCTGCCGATGAATATTTGCCTCTATCATGCGTGTTCTTTGCTCTAGCTGGTCCTTTAGATGTTGCATAGCTCCTAACTGAGCTGAAAACTGAAACACAGGCTGTAGTGCAATGAATAAATTAAAAGCTGAGCAAAAATGACATTTTATTTACAAGAGGTAAATGGAGTCTTCCACAGCAGCAAAGAAATCAAGCTCAGCTCTTTAAACTACTAATAAACCATAATCTGAGGACCAATTCATTAGCATGAAAACATCACAGAATTAACATTTAATTGATGCATCAGAATTTCTGAACAAAAAACATCCACAGCACAAGAAATTGACTGTGTGTCTAAATCACACATACATATATATGCAGCCTTAGTCGTTTACATGGTATTGTGGATGTTAAAGCTCTCTCATGTTAAAAATTAGAACTGTGCCAGTTCAGAAAAAAATTCACCCAGATTTAAAACATACAAATAATGTGGGAATACCCTCAGTCACAAAATGCTAATGGCTGAGACCATAGAGAAACTATTTGCCACTTCAATTCCTCCTCAGACATCTGCTACAGGCCCCAAGTCAGAATAACCTTTTGATACCTGTATCCTGTTCTTATTACACAGAAGCATTTCACAGACCAAGCAGCCTTGTGTTAAAAGCATATGCCTGAAAGTTACCAGCAGAGTTGACGGATTTTTAAATGCACGCCCTAAAATATTTTAGCTCTAATTGTGTTTATGTCTATGTTGCTAATGCACAAGGCTGAAAATTATATCTAGAATACAGAATCAGAGAATTGTTTAAGATGGAAAAGACCTTTAAAATCATCAAGGATAATCACTAACCCAGCACTGCCAAGTCCAACACAAAGTCTTTAAGTGCCCTATCTACATGGCTTTTAAGTACTGTTAGGGATGGTGACTCCACCAACTCCCTGGGCAGCCTGTGCCCACAACTTGCAGCCTGTTCTGATGACTGGCCATTCCTTCTGTAAAGAAATTTTTCCTAAAATACAATCTAAACCCTCCCTGGTGCAACTCAAGACCATTTCCTTTAATCCTGTCCCTTGTTGCCTGAGAGAAGAGATCAACGCTCACCTTACTACAACCTCCTTTCAGATAGTTGTAGAGAGGGAGTAATGAGGTCTCCCTGAACCTTCTTTTCTCCACGCTGAACAACCCCAGCTTCCTCAGCCACTCCTTGTCTGATTCATATTCCAGCCCCTTCCCCAGCTCCACTGCTCTTCTCTGGACTCACTCCAGAACCTCAATTGCAGTGAGGGGCTTAAAAGTCAACAGAGCACTTGAGGTGTGGCCTCACCAGTGCCAAGTGCAGGGCCATGATCACTGCTCTGGTCCTGCTGGCCATAGCATTGCTGATACAGTCCAGGATGCCATTGGCCTTCTTGGCCACCTAGGCAGAGATGCTCATGTTCAGCAACAAGCACCTCCAGGTCCTTTCCAGCTGAGCAGTTTTCCAGACACTCTTCCCCAGCCTGTAGTGCTGGAGGAGGTTGTTGTGATCCAAGTACTGGACCTGGCACTTGGTCTTGTTGAACGTCATACAATTGGCCTCAGCCCATCGATCCAGCCTGTCCAGATCCCTCTGCAGAGGCTTCCTGCCCTCCAGCAGATCAATACTCTCACCCAACTCGGTGTCATCTGCAAACTCACTGATGGTGACCTCAATCCCTTTGTCCAGATCATCAATAAATACATTAAACAGGACTGGCCCCAGTACTGAGCCCTGTGGAAGCCCCCTAGTGACTGACTGCCAGCTGCATGTAACTCTATTCACCACCACTCTCTGGGCCTGGGAACCCAAACCGTTTTTCACTCAGTGAACAGTGCCTCCACCCAAGCCACAGGCACCCATTACTCCAGGAGAATGCTGTTCTCTAGGATAACAAGACTGTCTAAAAAATAATAATAAATTGAGTTAATCCATACCTGAGTCATTCCCGACTGGAGCTGTAAAGTTGCAGGTTGAGATATTGCTGGCTGTGTTACTGGTTGTCCAAGAGACTGTGAGCTTAAAGACTAGGATTAAAAAAATTGTTCCATAATTGTAAAAGAATGAACTTCATACTTGACCTGAAGTATTTCTTTAAAGTGTCAAATCCAAAACAGCATCATATGAAAATATGACAGAAACTAGTAAATTGTTTCCTGAAACACCTAACCTTAATTATTAGAGAATTAAGTAAACAAGAGCAACTGATTATCTACATAATATATACATTATTTTTCCACTGCTAAAACTATGTATGAGCAGTAGGTATAAAACAGAAATTGCAACTACAAATACTTTAGAAGTCTTAATTGTATTCAGGGAAAGACTTTTTCAACAAGTTTGGAAGTTGACACCTTTGATTTATTCTTAAACTAATAATTTTTAGAAATACGTACTTTAATAAGCATTCTGATTTTTAAGTGAATGTATTAGTTCAAGGGGAAAACGAGCACCAAGTACACGAAGCATGACCAATTTCTCATACTACCAAGATTTCAGAAAGGATATAGAGGTATTCACTAATATTCTTAGTCATCAATTTGTATGAATTCTCTATAGGGACATGCACAGCATTACATCAGCAATTTTACGTGTGTGTGTGTGTGTGTGTGTGTGTGTGTGTGTGTTAAAAAATCCAGAATCACAGAAAGAAGCTCCATGTGAGTGAAAGCAGAGATTCATTCACATTGTTGCAAATGCTAGTGACAAAACCCAAATACATATATGCTTAATTATTATATTCCTTTAAAATCTAGTGTACCAAAGTTGCATATTGATGATGCAATTCTAAGCGACATATTCCAAGCAGAACTCTTGCAGTTTAAATTGTGTTTTTAGAAGAAATAAAACACAGCTTATATGGATTTAATAACAGCTTTTAAAGGTGAACCACACTGTTTAAGTACAACATTTTTCTCTGCAGTTACCTGACTGCTCAGAGATGATCTTCTTTGCGCAGTCTTTTCATGACCAGATAAGCTTTGCCTTGGAGGAGTGCTAGTGTCCACTGTCATTTTAGTTGGTGTTGCTGACAATGTTGAGAGTTAGAACAGAAAGAAACATGTTAATAGTTATCTCAATTCTGTAATGCAATAACCAAATCACAGGGAGTTTTCAATGAATAAAAGAACTCTTAAGGCTTGGACTCTTTTTTCCACTGACTATCCATCAGTAGTGCAACCTGATGGATTGAAACAGGGTGTTCTAGTGTCTGATATTGTACTCTTAGAAGTAAAAGTCTTTTCCAGAGTAGTCTGCAGATCTCTGAACCATCAAAAAGGGTATTTTCACTTGCACACTTCTCATAAAATGATTATAACTGCCAGTTATGTATTTAATTAAATTAAGTAGAGAAAGCATTCACTAGGAAGGCAATTCTATTTTCAACAGCTGGTGCTTACATGAATGATCTGATACTGCAGTATGTGAAGATTTTCTTGAACTCCTGGAGGAAGCAGAAGGTGTGGGGCTGGTATCAAACCTTTCCAGTGCTTCTTTGAGACTCACTGTGTTTATGTGATTGTCAGACCCAGAGTCCTGACTCTGAAGAGACACACATAAATAACAATTATTTATTTAATTCGGCACACAATGTATATTTCTGCCAAAAAATATCTCAGATCTTGCTATTTCAAATCAACTCACAGGTGATTGTGCAGAAGTACTGGCCTGTTTGATGGCTGTAAGCTCTGTTTCCATTTGAGGCTTTTATCCTTGGAAACCAAAGCTATATAAGCCTAGAAATGCATGCAGACTCAGGCCACAAACTGACTACTGAGCTGAACTCCTCTAGCCACTCCATTCACTCTGAACAACAGCGTAATGAGTGAACTGCTTATTCTTTTGGAAAGGATGAGTTCGTTCCACTAGAAGGAACACTGACAGATGAAACTTCTGAAACTGCCAAAGGAAAACATTTCTCAGCTGTCAGAGTAAAACATGACAGATCATCTCCACGAACTTATAACACTCATTAAGCTTCCAAGGACATGAATTCAAAAATAATTTTGTATACTTCTAAGAAGTGGGACAGAGTCATAGAATTAAACAGTGCCTGCTTTACTATTGTGAATTCCTTTAAGTCACCTTGGTGTGTTGACCTTGGTTTTTCAGATTATGGGTACTGCCAGTAAGGCAAACATTTATTTAGTAATCCAATGCTGCAGAAATCAGATTTTAATAAAAACTTATGGGTGCTACAATGTTATAGTTTAACTACATGGACATTTATTCCTGAATAGAGAAGGATGTTACAGGCAGAGTACAGTTAAACATTCTTTCTAGACTTCTTTGACCATTTTAAATAGTCACATTATTTAGAGACCAAATAACTACTTTATTTAGGGACAAATAGGACAAATCACTTTTTGCTGCTGCATACTTGCTTGCTTATTATTTTTAGTATATGAAGACGTAAAATAAAATTGTATAAAACACTCACTTTATCTGCTGTAATCTCTGGGAGAGATTCCTCAATACCAAGTTCTCGTCGTCTTTCTGCTCTAACTTCTGCATAACTAGAAGAACAAACCAAGTATGACTACTATATTGTGGAATCATTTAAAAAATATACCTCAAAGATTAAACTCCTCAAAGCTACCTTGCTCATAAAGTATCCCAGGAAGTTTTCCAGTGATTCTTTACATTGCTCTAATTTCTCTACCTCCAAAAATACCATCAAGATAGCTCCCATGCCAAGGATTATTTTAAAAATTAACCTACCTTACAACAGTGTGCGTACAGACAATAAACTCTGGTCTGGAATTCCACTGGTGATACGTGATATAGTAATGTGTTTGCAGCCAAATCCATTGTTGTCCCTTTGTAAGGAATCTGTAGTAACATGACTTCCCTTTCCCATATTGCATTACTATAAAGATGAAGAATAAAGTTTACTGTCTTGCCAGGCTGTAAATACTCCAGTTACATAAAAAGAACATTATTTCCCAGGTTCATATGGCCCAAACCCATGTCTAAATCCAGTATTATGACAATGATCAAGAACAGGTTTGAAAATTTTACACCAATTTTTGCACTTATTAAACATTATAAAGCCTTTTAAATGTTATTGGAAGAACTGAAAATGTATTAGTCATAGAGCTATGCACTCCTATCTACCACAATGAAACCCAGGAATTTTAAGATAAAATTAAATCTGTTCTGTAGTTCTTTTCAAAAGAAAAAAATATAAGGAACAGCAAGTATAATAATGTCAAACGAATGGGAGTAAAGACACTTCACTCAAAATATCACAAAATTTCACTAGAACAGTCGTACAATTTAAGAAACTTAAACTCATTTTAGTGACTTAAGTTGTACTCACAATGCTCATGACATTTTGCCAGATTATCTAGATCATCCACATGATAATAATCATAGCCTGATGTTCCCAAAACTTCAAATGGAAGATAACCTATTATCGGAGGTGCCCTAATTAATAGAAAAATCAATGTCATTTTATTTTCACACACACGAAAGAATCTCAGAAACCAGAATTAATTATATAAGCTGTCTTGTTTACAGTATGTGGTCCAAAAAATTACAAACTCAACACAAGCTATGAGTAGTTAATGCAGATTAGTGAGCTCCAAATACTACAGCCACCACTGTGATTCAGCTGATATTGCTACTACACAGAAGGAACTGCACCTGTGATCCAAGAATAGGAACTTCCATTCTAAACTGTGTCTAGACGTGAACTCTTCGTTGGGTTCTTCAACAGTGCACATTTCCTAAAAAGGAGAAAAATAAAAATCTCTTAAAGCTGCTCTATTCTAGTACATAAACTCTTTCAAAATTCAGACTTACCTAAAGTTAGTAGATAACTCCACAATAGTTATAATGTTATTTTTAGACAGCTTCATTGGTTTTGCTTGTTTAGACACATAATACTGAGGTAGAATCTAATCTCAACTGTGCCAAGCTGACACTCAGTTGATTTAAATGGACTAACCATGTCCAGAGATTAAACTCAAATTCAGTACCTACAAACACAGTAGTACAAGCAGAAATCAATAGTTCCTGCAGCTATGCTTTTAAATTGTAACACAAAAAAAGAAGAGATGAAAAATTCCCACCTGACAGTCTGATTATAGTCCATGTTTAAAATGGGTAAAACCCAACATTAGTAAGATGGTCATATTACTCTGAGTTTAGGAATATGATTCTTTCCTTTAGTGAGCACAAAGAACTCTCAATCTCTTCGAGTGCACAGACATGTACTACAAATAACATACTTTTCTTATGTTTAGAACTCATTAAAAGTAAGGGAATTATTGTATTTTCATTACAACAAAACCTCAAGGTATTCTGCACATCATTCTAAATGTATTCCACTGAAATGTATTCAGAGCATGTCAGTCAACTTCTACTGTCCCCTTTGAAAAAGGTACAGATGTCCCACCGAGTAGTGTGCCTCATGCAGAGACAGTCACAACACCGCGCACCCCAAGCCAATCAATTCTTTTGCTAACTCCTCTAGCACTGCCTTACAAGAAAGAAGATGGGATGATGGAATACATGCATACAAATATATCCCTCAAGGAATTACATTAAAATTAGAGAGAAGTAAATCTTTCTTTTTTTGGACACCTGCACACATCTGTCATTTGCAGGAGTTTGCAATAGTATTCCCAGTGCCAGGAACACACTGGGATCTATTGATGATCAGGTACAAGAGTTTCCTAAAGACTGCAGTGTGGAAGCTGCTACTACACTGACAGAATTCTCACAGCAAGTGTGGACAGATGAGCATACTGCTGCCCTGCAAACATCAGTAACTAAAGCAGTCCTGCAGAAAAATACAGTAGAAGACTAACAGAGGGACCTTTATTTTCATTCTTTCAGGTTATAACACAAAGACTTTAACTGGATACTTCGCAGTTTTTCAAACAGATCTTTCTAAGTTTTCTTTCTGTGAAAGGAAAAAGTGACCATACCTAGGCAATGTCTTTTCCTCAACTTCATCACTGTAAAATCTAAAGACAATGAGTGAGAAAATGATGGAATGATGGATGAATTAGATGGAGGCAATGAACAAAACAACTCTGGGCACAAACTTATGACTCTTGATGTGAATTCCAGCTAGCAAGAATTAAGCTTCAGATCTGAAACTACCCCTAGAACCCAAAGCTCATCTACTTTTCTAAAATTACAGCATTTAATAAAGCACCACTCATAGTAAAGTAAGAGAAATTTAAGAGCAAGAGTATATCCTTGAGATATACTTTTGATTTGTTGTTTCTTTTGATCTAATTATTTTGGCACAAGTCAAAACAAAAGTAAAAATCACTGAAGTGCAGGCAGTAAAACCACAGTAAAAACATCATGGTTAGAGAGGAAATGGCAGCAGGTTAGTATCCAATTACTCAATGCATTTATATTAATAATTTGCAGATATTCCACTGTAAAATACCCCTGGGCAGAAGCCAGCTTGTTCAACAAGGCGTCTTGTTGAAGTTGTCAACAAGGCATCTAGAAAAGAAAGGACTTTCATTTGTAACAAAAATTATTTTGGTAGAATCCTTTTGGCTGGATTAATCCTGCCTTCTTGATAGGATGCAAACATCGACTAGCCAAAATGCAAGACAAATGTTTTAAAGAATGTGTAGAACCAAATGCCTTCACTAGGGAGCAAAATCTGTGACATGTTTTGTTACAAAAGTGGTAGGGTCATATGCATAAAATAAAAATGTGAACTTTAAAGGTGCAAAAAGCATTGCATATCCTGAGAAATTACATTCAAGGAAAAAAAAATAAAGAATCCAGAACCGTATACCAACTGAAAGAAAGAGAATAAGTGACAGATGAGCAGGAAGGTTCTACCTTAAATGAGGCAATACTAAAACACACATCTCATTACTGGCTGCATCATGCATTTGTTAGTGAAGTGGGATGGTAAAATTCCTGACATACACTCATTTGCTAAAGACTAGTCAATGCCTCAATAACAGAAGGTATCATGAGTATAAACAGGTATCACCAGACTAAGTCTTCACTCCTATGTTAGTTTTCTTCAAAAGACTTCCCAAATGAACAGCACCAGTTGAAAGTTTCAAAAGATGTTAAAAGTTTTGTTAACATGGAAGCTTCCCTGGGCACTAAGGGCTCAGAGGATCAGGTAGAGGAATGAAACTTAGGCCAGAGTATAATCTGTAAGGCTTTAGCCTGCACGAGACTGAGACACTTGAAGATCATAAATGGATGTTCCTCAGCTTCCAGAAGTAAGAAACATTTAAGTTTTACTGTGAACTGTCGAACTTTAAAAGACAAAAGCATTTGCAAATGTCAGGTTGATCTTTTTTCCACAATTATTTCATGAAGCAAAAAATCCACATATAACATCTCTACTAACAGTAGACGTAACAGGAAGAGTATTTTTTAGACCTGTATGGGAAGAAAAGTGTCGGAAGAAAGATTTCCGTAATTCTAAAAAAATAAACAGACTTTCTCTGGCATGGAGTCTGGAGAGACAAAACTCCTATTCAGCCTGACAGAACTGAAGAAGGTTATATGATTTCTCCACATGCTCCCTACTATGCTTTTAAAGTGCAAAGTAGATAAACCATGTCTTCAGAAGCTACCACCAACAGTCTTCAAGCTTAAAACATCAGTGCTTTAAACTAAAAATGCAGAATGTTTAAATGTTCGGAGAGTTTGTATCACAGACAACAGCTTAACATTGGGCCACATATATTTCATGGCATTACTTTACAACTGAATTGCCAAAACAAATGTTAGGCAGCAGACTATCCTGAACCTTGATTCATATATTTGTATGAAACATATAATCAGAATCCCCATCACAGACCATATTGTACTGTATCCTGAGCATTTATTTTGACTGGTTTTGGAGAGAAACAGGATTATACTTACTGAACTACAAAAATCATACGCATCCAATTCTAAACTTGGAAAGGCACCTTTACATTGTACATTAGCAGTTAAGTAAAATGTTAGGAGTAAACCACTGAATTACTGAGTGACTGCACTGAAACAAAAGATTTCTGTCACCTCAAACCCAACTTTTCATTACTGACAAGTAATGTAACCTTTCTTTAAGCCCTCTGAGATTTACTTTTGTGTCAAACTGCAGAAAGAACCCCAGCAACAAAAAATTCACATCCAAGTTTCAACTAAATCAATCCTTTCTCCAGTGAAGGTGGAACCTCAGTGTCATCTTTCATATTTAAGTTCATCTTGCTAAATTATGTTCCTGTGGACTTCTTTGAAATTTATTTCTTGCGTATTTCTCTTTTATATTACTATTTAGAATTAATGTTCACCATAACTCATTTGATACTTTGCGCAAAACTTAGCCTATGTGAAGTAAGAAACTGACACTTTCAGTTTCATATTATAAAATTCCTTACGGTTTTCCATTAATATTTCAAATGTTGTGAGCATTCTCTCTGGAGTTTTCCCATTCAGAGTCCATTTAAGAATGATATAAAAGTGATTTAATTTGTACATACCTTGATGAATTGAGGTGTAGCTAACCTAACTGTTGCTACAAAGCAAACTTTCTCTTCATATGAGGGCCGGTGTGATCTCTGAATAGTTCCTTCAAAACCATTGTGCGCTGAGTTGGGAACTGAGGGCACACAGGAGATGACAACACAAAGGACAATGTAAGTATGGAGGAAGATGGCAGTAATATTACAAGACAAGTAGCCTAGTATTTATCTGTGGTTTGCTTGTAATTTAACATGCATTAAGAAAAATGTTACATATCTACACTTATATGTGCAGGAATAGTAACACAGTAGTAGGAGTAGTTACAGAGTAGTAATGGGAACACAATCATCAAGTAACTTTCTCAAAGAACTAAAATTACACTTAATATATTATTACTGACAAAGCATTTTTAAGAAACTAATAACAGTTCTAATCTTTGCTAACTGGTAAAAATGACTGGATTACACTTTCTTCAAAAATATCTTTAAAATTTATCTTTTCTATCAAGTTTTGCTAACTTTTTCTTTTGAACTCTGAGGTAAGTATTTATTTTGTAGACTTCCATCACATTTAAGCAACACATGCTGAAGACATACTGAGTAACAGAACAATCAAAGGCATAATTATGGATGTGAAAGAATCAGGATACTGATCTGAGAAGAAACTTCACTTACTGAATCACAGAGATGGAATCAAAGGGAGACAAAGGATGGACTAGACCTCAAAACAGATTAACCTTATCTTTGATTTCCAGCAGTTATCTATTTAGTTTATCTTTACTAAAGTCTAGAGATGGTGACTTCAAAACACTGTGAGGTTTTTCAAAGCCTGACTGGTTTTAATTCAGCTCTAGATTAGAACTTGCACTTAAGTTTCTTCATGCAATTTCAGCTTACAGCTCCTTGCTCTTTCCATCAGAAAGATAATAGGCAGTTTCATTCCTCTTTATCTTAGCCCTTGTCCTTTGTTCTTCAGAGTTTATCTTGCCTTATAAGTTAGATTTATGAACTATTTCTTGCTTTTGTTGCTCTACTTTGAACTCTCTCCAACTTCTTTACTTCTGATGAGTACATATCAAAAATTGGATGAGGACATGCAAGTGCTAAGAAGTGCAGTGGGATTATTTCAGGTGGTTTAGACTATATTTTAGACAGGCTTCTGCAGTTTCACAGCTTGGTGGCTGATCAAGGTGATTTGGTAACATTCAGTTTACATCCCACAGTAACTCCTGTTCCTAAAGGACTGCTATGTAGCTGGCTGTAACCATCCCCATTCATATAATTTGACATTCCAAAACATAGTAATTTGCATTTTTTCTTAGTCCATTTTTCTGGGTTTTAAGCTCGAAATAATTTCTTTTCTAAATCTGGGGATGAATTCTTCTCTTGTTTTTAGTGGACTATTTCATAACTGCAAACTATGTTCTATTGTTCACAACATTAATGAAAATACCTATCAAATCCAAAAGTTGTCCATTAAAACTGCACTTTGATGGTGAACACTGGTAACCTCTCCAATCAGTTTCTGCAGCTACTCTCCAGCAATTTCAATTAACATGTGCTTCCCTTACACGTTTGTGAGAACAGAATATGATAACGAAAGCATTTTAAAAGTCCATCATTTATTTTTGCTTTATGCATTTATCCACACAGTGTGTTACTCTTTGGTAGAGGAAGCTGAACTGATTTGAAGCTATTTCTACCTGAAAAATCCACAATGGTTGCCATTCAATTCCCTGCAGCTTCCTGAAACTCATAGTTTAATTATTTGTTCCAGAGTACTTCCAAATATCAAATTGCAACCAATAGGTCTGCAGTTTCCCAACTCCTCATTCCAAGACTAGCACTGTATTCAGCCTTTTCAGGACTTTCCTGTAATATCACATAACTGTGATATTAAGACTCAACCTCTTCCCATTTTGTGAGAAAAATACTGGTATCAGATAAAAAACCCCACAGATTTATTTTAAATATACTGGTTTTCATAATATTTTTGGGTGATCTTTCTAAGAATCTACTACTCATCACACTGCAGAACCCACTTGCACAAATAAACAGGCACCTCAAGTAAATAGTCAGCACAGCCTGGCCAAACAGATTAGAGATGCAGTACAGAGAAAGAATATTACACATAGCTAATAAAAATAATATCAATGGAAGGGAGTAGGAACTCAGTGCAGAAAACTGTACTGGCCCACCCACTCATCTGAGTGGTAACTCTGTCAAGTGAAAGCACAGAACTGAAATGGGGGGAAAACCTACATTTTCCTTCCCAGTTGCCTGTGTAATGAGAGCTGCAGGTATTCAGTACCACTAATCTTCAAGTTAGTCCCCTGCTTAAATATGGCTTAAGCTGAAACTAAACTCTTTATTTCAAAGCATTTGCTTAAATTTCTCTTATATTCTTTTAAAAAATGTTTTACAAAATACTAGTTTTCTTTAATTAAAAGCATTAAGCATAATTACTACATTTTGCATTCAAATACACAGACCTGTAATGCCTGATAGGCAGTTTTTCTTATTTTCCATTACACCAATATAGATGTGATAAAACTCTGCTTCAAGATCTTTTGAAAGCCAGACTTTAGTTTACCTACATTTTGCACCACGGTCCCAAGCCAGTTTAGCTGTGGAGCTGCCTAAGTATTCCACTCTAACACTGCTGAAATTACTTACCATGATTCAAACACTTGAAATTTCCTATAAATTTTACATATTCATATGTAGGTTGCTCTTTTGGATCTATTGTTCCTCGCAGCATATGGCAACAGAATTCTAGCTGATTTTTTGCTAGGAAAAAAATAAACAAAGTAATAGGCTATATGCTTGATGAAGCACAAAGGCAACATGAAATGGAAAGCAGGAATAATTAAGCTGAATACATACTGAGATACTCTAAGTGTAGTGATTACAACCGGCTACAGTCTCTGCTTTTAACCAGCATGACAGTAACCAACCTAAAGAACTCCTTTAGATTTTGTGCACAAAGGGCTTGAATATTAGTGACATGAAAATCTCTGAGAACTAGAGCTGCATTAAAGAAGATGCCCTGAACTTAAGTTCACTAAAGCATGTGCTCCCAAATTCCATTAGGCTGCTATGTATTTATTCTTGCCAACTGCTAAAACTGTCTGAATCAAAGCTCTATAAACAATATAAACATTTCTAATACATGGGAAGGTTACAGACTGAAAGGCAATGCAACTCTGAAAATTCTACTCCAGAGCAGGGGGGACACTAAGACTTCTTGTTCTTCAGAGCTCTGAAGTATGTCTCTGCTCAAATAACTGGAAAAACTGATCACATATAATTCCAAGTAAATAATTTTTAACACAACTACTGTACTGGTTTTATCTGGGATAGGATTAATTTTCTCCATAGCAGCTCACATGGTGCTGTGTTTTGGATTTTGACTACAAAAGTGTTGCTAACACAGGAATGTGCCCGGTTATTGCTCAGCAGCACTAACACAGTGCACAGGCTTTCTCTGTATCTCACTCTGCTCCCCTGGTGAGGAGGCTGGGGATGCACCAGCAGCTGGGAGGGGACAGAGGGGAGAGCTGAACTAAGGGATATGCCATACTATATGGCACTGTGCTCAGCAATAAAAGCTGAGGAAAGGAAGAAGGGGGAGACAGCTGGGTTTATGGCATTTGTCTTCCCAAGTAACCATCATACATGATGCAGCCCTGCTTTCCTAGAGATGGCTGAACAATTGCCTACTGACCAGAAGGAGCAAAATAATTCATTGTTTTGCTTTGCTTGTGCACACAGCTTTTGACTTCACCTGGTTATCTACCTTTATCACAACCTGCAAGTTTGCTCACTTTTACTCTTCTGATTTAACTGGGAGGAGTGATCGAGCAGCTGTGTGGGGCTGAGCTGCCTACAGGAGTTAGCCCAAAATAACTACTTACATTTTAAGTATTCCGGTGTCAAGGAATCACTTTCCAGCAGATGAGAAGACAATATTTTATAAATTTCTGAATGTTCCCCCTCTGGGATAAAATTAAATACACTCTGATCCACAAGATCAGACTGAAAGAAAAAGATTTAATAAGCATTAATTCAAGATGTACAATGTCACAAAGCCTTCTATTTTAATGCAAACCAATTCCACAGTTCATCACTGACTCAACAAAGCCACCTGCTGGAATATATATTAATATTTTTCAAGAAAAAAATCTCACTCTGATATGCCTGCCCCATGGGGAGTGGTAAATGAATTCCTTGCTTTGATTCACTCACATGCATGGCTTTTGCTTTACCTATTAAACTGTCTTCATCTCAACCCACAAGTTTTCTCACTTTTACCCTTCCAACTGCCTCCTCCATCCCACTGAGGGGTAATGACTGAGCTGCTGGGTGAGGATGAGCTGCCAGTTACCACATTTTATAATCAGTTCCATAGCTATGTACACAAAACTGCGAACAACAGAGATGAATGCAGCAAAACTGAACAACTGATTATATGCATAAATGCATTTGGTTAAGTATTCAAAAAAGAGGAATCATAAAATGTATGTTTTGAATTCATAAATCACACCTAAAAGACAAGAAAAAAAGTGCCTCTGAGAACTTGTCAAACTCTACTAAAAGAAAAAGTAAAAATCACAATTACCTGCTCATTTTAAAAAATTCTCAGACTATTAACATGCATACCTTAAGAGAATTTATTTTGTCTCTTAGTAAGACAGTAAGACAGTCTACAGGCAATTAATCTTTAACAAGAACTTCTCCTTTTCTTCTAGAAAAGCGCTCAATTTAACTCGACAATTGTTTGCACTCATTAATTTGCTCACTTCAGAATAACATTATCAAAGATAACTTTAAAAACTCAAATTAATATTACATATACCAGCGAGCAATCTCACCCAGATTAAAGATGAGGGAATGTGATAAACCCAGAAGTATATACTAAACTTAAAAAGCAGAACTAGCAGCAATGTATTTATCAGAGCATGTTGTCAAGACGGAAGTAAAAAAAGTAGTTAAAAAAATTCAGTGATTTAGATCTTTAGTAATACTCTTCTGACTCATGTACAGGCTGGGAACTCTAAAGGGTCTCCTGCAACTGTGTTACTTCAGTTACATTGAAACTGATGGTAGGCACTTCATAATCCTTTCTAACAGAGTGACAACTGCATTCTGCATTTCCAAAAGAAATGTTTAATATAGAAGACAGACCTGTAGGAAGGAGTTGTGCTGAAGAAAAAACATAAACACTAAAACAAAGCATACATCTGTCCTATAATGCCAAAAATGCCAACAATTAATTAGTACTCGAATCAGAACACCAACCAACCACAGACAAACTGATGTTACCGAAAGCAATTTGTTACTTACTGGCAAATGTTCAAGTAAGGGAGTTATACTCTCAGACACATATATTATATTTCCATCTGTCATAATTGCTAAAAAAAAACCATCAAGAGCCTGAAATTAAACATAATGGGCAGTTAAATAAAAAAGAAACAGCATACTAAAAATGTTAAGCTATATTCAATACAGAAAATAATGCAGACCAATTTTAGCTTATTACAGAAATGGGAATGTCTTTCCCTAATAAAAATCCTTAATTTTGTTCTTACACTAAAACTATTAAAATTCCCATACTGTTCTGTCACTAAATAATCTGTGGTTTCAGAAGCAAGTACATATATAGACAGCCACTGTTTTCCCCAACTCCCACTCTGCCTGTCTGTTCTTTTTAATTCCATCACCATTTTAGACGTCAGAAAATTCATAAAAATAAGCTAGAGACAAAAGCAAGAAGGTGTGGGAAAACTACAAAAACAGGTAAAAGAGACAGCAAAATCAATGTATTTTAGTATATAAAAATCTCAACATTCCCAATGTCAACGAAAGAAGCTTGTAGTGAGATTTTATTGATACTTGAGATCTGTGAGACACAGTTCTGACTGCCTTATCTTTGACTGAACTCAAACTTCTTACCTTTGAATACAACACAACGTTTCAACTGAAAGCTACCAACAAAAGCATAACAGAACTGTATTTCTAAACAAGAAATTTTAAAGCTCACACCATTGAAAAAAAAACTCCTAAGGACTTTTTTGAAAATTTTTTAAATGCCAAAACCCACAACTTTTTATATCTGTGCATCAAAGCAAAGGTTTAACTATGGAATGAAAATAAAAAAATGTTCGTTGATTTGTAATATTTTTTATTTAACTATTATTAAAAATTGTTTCACTAACAAGATATAAGTGACTTATGTTCATTTTCAAAGAAGTAATAGCTTAAAGTTTCTTTCTAGTAGTTTTGCAACTATTCATGTAATCTTCAGCAAACTCTCAGCCAGTTTTGGAAAGTGAAGCAGGTAAAGAAATTAAATACTTACTTACTGCACCCAAGTTACATGTTGAGCCTTTTTCATAACTAGAATTTTAATTTATGCATAATAATGCTTTCTCTAGCACCTTCCTTATGCTGATAATTTAAAATATCCACTTGGACAGCAAACATGCTCATTTACAGACTTGCTCTGTTATTATGTTTATTTAATTAAAAACGTAGTTCAGAGCAAACCTGCTTTTCTGAAACAAAATTCTGAAACTCTGCATACATAGGAATTTTGATGGTTTATTTTTATGAAAACATATAGTTACAACTCAAATACGAGAATAAAAATGTATGCCATCAAACTGTAAAATTTCATAATGGAATGACTTCCAGCAAGAAATTACTCCCAGAGAAACAGAAATAATATACCTCTAACATTAACTGTGTGAACTCTTCATTACTAAGGAATGTCGGTTTCCAGTCCTGCCGAATTTCACTGGCATCTGATTGTGCAGTAATTTCTACAATCAAACACATACACAGTATAAGGATTCATACTTCCAAAAGCTGTAATTTTTCCCCTAAGCTACATATTCATAGTTAACAAACAGCAGAAAGTTCTCCAGACTCCTCTGTTGTTTATTCATTACATCTATATGTTGTTCCACAAAAAGAAAATAAATGTCTTCTCCCATAATTAAATTTGTCTTCTCTTTCCTTCAACCAGTTTGTGCTAGTCCTTCCAGACTTCAAGGTAATACTGATGTTAATGACAGTCAGTAACTGATTTTGGTGATGAAAAAATACTCTTTCCCCTGAGACTATAATAAAATGTTTTATTAAGAGTGTTGTTTACAAAGATTTAGAAAGTCAAAATTCGTGATCAGTTTATGTCATTAAAACAGCTAATCCTCAACTATCTTGGTCAATCCTCATCATTCTAACACTTGAACTAAAAGTTGTCATTGTCCTTTCTCTTTTTCCTGCTCTTTCCTGGTTACATTTAAAGAGAGTAGTATTTCAACAAAGATTTTTAAGAGCAGTATGACAGACTCCACCCTAGAATTCCTGTCTTTTACAGACACATAGATGAATTTTGACATAGATAAATTTTCAGTACAGATTCCTGCAGGAGTTGAGAAATACACAGATTAACTTCCATACACAAGTAAGAGAATCAACAGCTGCTAAGAAAAGCCTGACCCCAGGTTCTGAAAGTGATGATTCCTTATCAACTGATAACTGAAAGAAAAGAAGCAGGACCTCATAACGCCTCAGTTTTGATGAATAACAAGGGCATCACAGAAGTACTGGTTGTAAGAACAACCTTGAACAAATAATCAAGTACTTAGACAAATCAAAAGAACCAAAACAATTCTTTAAGGTTTTTGATTTTTAAAGGACAAGCCTGTACAAAGACCTTAGTGTCTTAGTTTAGATGGCTCAAAGAGCCAGAAAACCTGGAATTGGATTAAATATGCAAAGGGCTGGAACAGTTTGTAGTTTTGTTTGCCACACTGAAGGGGGAAAACTTTACAAAAGAGCTTTAGATCTAACTAAAAGAACAGCAAACAACAGCAACGTCATGCAAGAAACTGGCCAAAATGCAAAGCTGCAAGAGGTGAAAAAAATATCAACAACTAAGACTTTCCAATTATCAGATTTCACAAAACATATAAATTCATCAGGCCTTTGCAATGTGTTTTGAAATGGTATCACAAAGCAAGAAGAGTGGGCTGTCTAACAAAACACATTAAAGAATAAAGAAAACTTAAGTAAAAACCCAAATGTAGCTTTTCAGGCAGAACAAAGATACTGAACACTGAGGGGCAAGTCAAAGGACATGAAAATGAAATGCTCTGCCACCAAAGTGGAGGCAAAATTCCAGAAACTTGGTGCATTCATTCCACAGAACACAGATAATCTTCACTTTAAACTGGAAAAGTCTGATTCATTAGCTCATTCTGGCCCTTATAACCATTCTACTTCAGAATTAAAAAGACTGTCATTTACTTTAGAATAGACTTAAGCTAAATAAAAGCTGAAGTTCACATCTTTAGCAAACCATTCTGAAATATCTTATCACAAGTACAGGTGTTCTTTTAGATTTTCCATAATTAGAGCAAGTATGATACTGGCAAACAGCCAAGTAACAGAAAGAACCTGTTTCACATGGTAACTTCAGAGAATTGCCTAGACGCTCTGGCAGAAGGTTGCACTCAAACATAAATGGCAGTAAGGTCACATTCCTGAGCTAGACACCAGAAAGAGGAGCATAACCAAACCTGCACATTAAACATCAGTCTTCAAGTTATGTATCTGAAGTAACCCTACACCAGCACTGAGAATTCTCAAAACAAATTGCCACTCAATCCAAGATCTGTACTGTTTATCTGTGGGTTGTAGGAGTATCAGTCTACTGCCTGCAATTACAGGCAGCTAAATTCTTCAGCATTTACTAATTAAAAAAAAAATTGTTTACGAATTCAAAGAAAGGTGACAGGTGATACTAGTCAAAGAGAAGCTCTCAGTGACACAATTTCAGTGTGTTTAGCCTCCTGTATTTTCCCAGTGAAAAAAGAATCCACATTGGCTAGTACCTAACTCGGATAGTTCTTATGGAGCTGTTGCCAGAGTACAAAGCTTGGATAATGTGGAAATAGTCCAGAAGAACAAGAAGCAATGCAGTTAAATTCTGGTGACTGAACATAGTAGGATTTCAACCATAAAGCAGCCACTCAGTGCTGAACAATCCATTTATTCTAGGTCATTCGGCTTTATTGCAAGATATCCAAGCACTTCAGGAGATAAAATATTCTTTTGAACTTCACCAACATTTTGCCAAAAACATTGTATGGGAGATCACTGCACAGCAATGCCAGTAAGCACTGGCAGCCAGAGCTTTAGGGACCTAAATATGATATGTGCAGTCACACACAGAGCTGCATTTCTGTCACATCAAATGAAGGACAAAAGTGCCATCCACCTCTAAAACACAAAAAAAAACTTTAGCACTTTGAAGAAAAAAATGACTGGTGCTGCTGGCTGGCTTACACGTTTGTTCTGCATTCTATATTTTATGTCAGGAATCACCAATACAAGATAAAGTAATTTTGAAACGGAACCGATTTTCATAAAGGACTTATAACCTAAAGAACTGACTTTTACAGAAGAGGAGCCTTCATATTGCTTTTTTTTTTTTGTTATGAGACAAATGTATCTCAGAAAATTAAAACAGCATAATCAATATTTAATTGGGAAAAAAAACCCCACCAAATCTATGAATTCTCATATGAATTATATCACTCTCCTTTTTAATTGAAATTATGTTTACAATTTTAGTGGCAATGTTCAGTACACATTTGGAGTTACTGGAAACATAACACTAACAGAAGACACATGCTAGGGTATGGAAAAACATTTCCCATACCTTAAACTGGCACACATACTGTTGATAAATACATAACTACTCATTCACTTAATAGCTCCACTTATTTCATAACCTTATAGTTACTTTTTTTGACCCTACTGATTTCTAGTTAGTACGCATTCTCAGAAATTACCCAAGGAAATGGGTTGATTAGCAAAAGAGTCCATTTTCTTAAGTTTCTAATCTTGTTTCTGGCAGTGTGAACCACAAGGTGCCATATTAAGAACAAGTGTAGGAGCAGGAACAGAGATTTTTTTACATATATAATATCTGACAGCCATAAATAAGTGTACACTTGGTGGAAGATTTTTCTCATGACAGAAATAACAACCTGTAACAAACTTCAGTACAACATATATGGGTATATCCCACCATCAGCAGATGCAAACAGCCAGAGGAACAAAGCATAGCAAGGATGTTCAAGGATATTGATCATTTTGACATTTCACATGACCTTTAAAGAATAACACACACAGTGGCTTATACATCCATGGGTACATCTTAAAACTTTAAAAGTTTAGCTAAAAGTATTTATAGATTTTTCCGGCTTTTTATTTCTCAGCTGAAAAGAAAAAAAAAAAAAAAAAAAAAAAAAAAAAAAAAAAGAAGCCAAAATGCCCATAATTTCTGGTCTCTATGCCCTCTGTATTTCACTTTCTCTCATCAAGCAACCAATCCAGTAACAATGCTGGAAACTACAATGCCCTATTGCCTTATCATCTTTGTTTAAGCAGCCAGTTGTGTAGGCACCTGCCATGAAGAAAAGGAGCATTAACTTCTCTTGGATTAGCTTTTCAGTGATTTATCTTGCTTCATGTGGAACCTGGAGAGACAAATCAACTGTTTAAACCAGGTTTATCTAAATATCCAAGTAAGTATTTCCAGCAAGTACTTTCACTAAAATGCATCAGCAGTTTTCCTGTGAAGCAAAACTTTAGCAACTTGCACTAACGTCGGTCCAGAACAAAAAACTTTGAGGTTATTTAAAAAAAAAAAAATCTTCTCTTTGTGAAACAGATTTCATGTTTCACAAAGAGAACTATGGGACAAAAAAAAATAGTACTGGCTTCTGCTAAGTATTAGCAGAAACACAGTTACATTGCTGCTACCTAGATGATCTTAAGAGCATCCTTCTCCCAGGAGCGTTTCACATTTTTTTGACAAATTCCTAAAAGGAGCTCCAAAATGTTTAATATTTTATGTAATAACTGAACATCACTTTAAAAAAATTAAGAATTTATAAATAATGTTTATTGTTACAAATAATTACCTTTGTGCTTCCGTAAAAAGTCAATGCTCTTCTGCAGCACAGTGGACTTATCCATCTTCCGAGCATTACCTGGAAGCATGGAACCCAACTCTTTGATAAGTACATTAAACTGATCTCGACGTTTCTTTTCGGACTTGTTTCTAGACACTCTGAAAAGCAAATCAGAAAATGTTTTATAACAACTATGAGACTTTCTTATATGCTGCATACTATTGCCAGGTTCCTGATGCAAACAGCCCCGTAAGAATTTCTGCTGTGATAACTGTCACAAAAACACCTACTCCGTATCTCAGACACCATTTTTGAAGAATGGCTTCCTCCTCAAGGAACAGTGTAGCAAAGCCTTTGGAATAAAGCACCCTTTTACAAAACACAAACAACTGAACCACAATTAAAAATATACAATATATATGAAAAATAAGACAAGAAGAAATGCTGTTGAGTAATATGTTTATTTATATAAGAGTAACATTTTTATTGCTTAGAAATCACACTGGTAAATTAAAGTGTACAAGTATAGGACACTTCTTAGCTTTAAATAACTTTGAAACTTACCTTTTTGCTTTATCTTTGTCATCTTCTTCCACCAGCCCATCAAAAATGCTTCCATCATTTCTGAAAGAAACAAAAAGAAGTAAATGTTGGAGTGAAAATTCCTCTCCTTTGAAGTCCAATCACAAAGAAAGGGGAAGGGGAAAGAGCTGACTATTCATCATCATCACTCCATTACATCAAGAGAGCAAGGAACTGTTTTACTGCTATGTCTCACATTGTCTTTACAATGATGTCTCACCATCATCAGTAACCTGAAGCTAAGTCTTCTATGTTCTGCTTGCATTTACTAAAGAAAAAGTAAAAAATCTTACATTTCTGACACAACTCAAAGGATTCTCGGACTGTTTCTCCTGAGAACTTACAGCCCTATACACACATTTAATTGAACAATGCTTCATTTTGGTTTTCTACCTTCTTTTGGTCCTCTACCTTATTTGCATTACCTTACTCTTTTGAAAACATGGGAGAGGATCTATGTAATTAATTTTTACTTATTGGCAATTTCTATTCCAATTACTGAAAATATATTTTTCTTAAATTCTTAAGTATTATCAGTGGAAGAGAGCTAAGGAATATGTTATACTTCATCCACATATGTAATTTCATAAATTTAAAATTAATATCAATGTTAAACAGTAACTATTCATTATATTTGCTTCCTCAGTAAGTACCACATAAATTCCTTAGCTTGACAACTGCCCATCTACTGCTAAAGAAGTGCTAAAATACCAAATTATAATGTGTTTTCCTTTGGAGATGCCTCAGTATCCTTCATACAATTCCTTTGTTTCACTTCCTTTTACTTTGAAAGTCAAGTCAAAACTGTTCTTCTGTTTTCCAAAACTGCTGTATAATGGACTTTCACATGTTATTTCTCAAACTTCTCCTCCCTGTTTTCAGTCTATTTAGTGCTGTCCACATCGACCTCTGTGTGTCTGTCCTGGACTTTCTTACCCTAATGTTTCCTTACCTTAAGCCAAGTAACCTTTCTAAAAAGCTTACGTCATCTCTCTGATTTATAAACCATCAGGCAAATTGTACTGTACATTCTGATAACCAGTGATGTTAGGAATTTACTATTTTGTATGCTTCAACATAAACATCAAGCTTTTAGAATATTAATATATTCAAAAGGCTGAAGTTACAGTGGGATGCCAAAAAACTTCATTAGAAGAAGTGGCAAATTAGACAAGCATTATACAAGTTTTACCGTTTGCTTTTATTCTTATTTTTTCTATCATGTTCAACTGGATGTAAACTAGATCCAAGTTTCATTCCCCAAAGTCTCAGAAACAGTAATACAAAGGACATTAAGTAGAGATGTTCACCTAAGCTGCTAAGAGAGTGCAGCTCAAGGAATCAAGTAGAAAACGCCTCAGCTATTACTTTTCCCTTGAAATAGGTTAGCAGGTCACTTTACTATCATCTACAGCAACATTAATCATTTAAATATATTTGATTTTCTTAATCAAAAACTGAAGTACTAAAAAAATTGGAAGGTTCAAGTAAACGTTAAAAATCAGGTCAACTTGCATAGATGTTGTCCCACGGCCGAAAACAAGTAATGCATTTTAAGATTAACCTCAAGCAATTGAAATCACTATTTCCAGTGGCTACAAAATGACATATGTAACAACTACCAAATTAACTTCATCAAAAATAGCCAAAACCTCACTCTTTAATTTCTGCATAAATTAACATCTTAATGTATTAACCATACAAAAAAGACTATTAGAGAAAGAATTGAAAAGTAATTCTCCCTAAAAATCTCCTTATCTATTGACATACCTGTCTGCAATGGAGCTCATTTTATGGGTCCTTATGGTAAAAAACATAACATATCACACTTTAGTCTTGTGGTAGACATTTGTACGCTTGCCTATAAGAGAAGAAAAAATATCAAACTGTGACTGAGGGAAAAAAATGTGTTCTTCATAGAGCATACTAATGTTTTCATTTGCTCTATAAGCTGTTCCTAATTTTCCCCTCTCTTCCAAACTCCTACTCTGTCCTTCTACCTTCTCTAAAGTAGTCTCCATTATCATCATAACCTGGGCCTTAATAGCTCATTTTACATGACAGAGTTCAAGAGAACATTAAAGGTAAATAAGTCTGTACTAAACAAACACAAATCTTTTTATGACTCTGAATTCAGATACAGCTTTTTATTTTTATATTAACTTTATCCTAAAGAATCCTCCTAAGTTTGAAGGCTCAACAGATGTGAAATACACTTAGGAGTACATTCTATTTAGAAACAGTGCAAACAGAAAGCATTTGGGATATAGTTCTTTACAACTGTAATTTATTCAATTTATTATACTGTATTTTTTCTTGAGGACATTGTTATCACAGACACATGAAAATATAACAGTAAGATACCAATTAGAATGTGATCTCTGTACTGTGAGAAAGTTAATCTGACCATTTCTTAAAGCAGTCACTTACTAAAGACAGGAAGTTTTTGGTTTTCCAGATGCACATTTGACTTTGAATTAAGAATGTGAATGAAATATTATTAGTGAGAAGGAATATAACAGGTTATGAAAAGGCTAAAGTCAAACATAAAACAATAGAATTAAACCTTTTCCTTTCATATGGAAAAGTCAGTTGTCAGAAGCTGCTAAAATAGAGCAGCAAGATTGTAACACTGGCAGTGATTAGGGAACAACTGCATGCAGCAAGTTTTATATGAGCTGAACTTGCAGATCTTCAGGAATTTTTAGTAGGCTACAAACAATAGTAAAAAGGCACCACATTTATGTCAAAGATGATCTTAGTCGATTTAGTGACTCAATGTTTTCTGAGAAGGATTTGTTTGTTTCTGAGAGTACTAAAAACAGTGGAACTTGCAGTGTCAACACCACAAGAAATATGGCAGTAAACGCATGATGAGGGAACTGAGGAAGAAAGCTTGTGATTCAGTCAAATTGTCTCTGCATCTACAAGAGCCACATACTGTGAAGATTTCCTTCACAAGAATAGCATTTTTCACCACGAAGTTTCATAACTTGAGTGCAGCAGGAAAGTATATGGGAGAGCACAACTGTGGTGCAGCACAATCTCTATCAAGGCACATCACAAGGAGTGCTGGTGTTTTTGGCCAAATGTCCCACTTCTTCAATTAGTATGGACCACTTTTGTCTTGCCTTCACTCTCCAGAATCTAGTGCTATGAAGACACACTGACAGCAAACCACTTCTTCCCTTCAACTCTTCAAAATAACTGCATCAGCCATACTGACAAATTAAATTTCCCAAATTATTTGGCCAAGTAACAGAGTTGTAACATTTGAAAACCAGCCATAAACAGCACAAAGGAAGTAAATTATGAGGAAGTGTCTGAATTTTTGTCAAAAGTGCACAACAACAGATAGGCTACTCAGCAGTAAAAGCTAACTATCATGACTGGCATGGAACTAAGTTTAAAATCAAGCCAAAAGCCATAAACCCATCTTCACTTAGCTTACATGGTAAGCGCTGCTACAGCTATGCACTAATTACACTTCTAGCCCTGTGTTAATTTTTTACAAAAATGGTACCAAAAATTAAAGGGATCAGGAGCAATATGAAATTCTGTAGAACAAATTATACACTTTATCTGCAAAAGAAAAATACCTACACAGCTAAATACAGAAAACTTTCACTTGTGACATAACTGACATATTCATTATACAGAATCAGAATTTAAAAGTCAGTATTTTCACTTTAACAGAGCACTCAAGTCTCAGAATTCAACAAAATCATTCATTACGATATACAGATCCTATGTCAGAACTGGCAACCTAGATCTGGTATCCACGACAAATAGTTTAAAGTACTGAAAAGTACAGGAAATGCACCTATAGCACACTGGTTTCTCATCTTTCAAGCTCTGACCCTTCTGTCTTTGCACCCAAATTTGCAAGACACTGAACACTCTCAGTACTTATACATGCCAAGGATAAGACTGCAGAGATAATTCCACCAAAATCAGTCAAGCTGACAGTAAAGACTAGATAAATAAAGGGCTACGTCTGTTTCTGAGATTCAGATTCAGTCATGTTCTGGAGAACAAAAGACACTACCTAACACTGCTACTCAGTCCATCAGCGTTGGTAAGTGAAAGCCACGGGAACCTCATTAAGTGTAAGAACACAGTTTTACCTGTTACACTTTGGGACTTGTTCAAGTATGAGGGACAACGCCTGGTTCCTGTGAAGAACAATGAGGAGTTAGATGTATCCTCTTCTCCAGAAAAGAAATTCCAAACTGTCAAAAAATAACAAAGGAAATCTTTAAAATCAATTGAGTTTAAAAATTATCTACTTCTTAATTTTTTTCAAAAAGACAAGCAATTGTTTCAACAAGAGTAATCTCTAAATGCAATATTCTGCTTATCAAAAATATCTCAAGTGTTTCACCATCTGAATTGACCCTGCTTTAAAGTTCTTCTTGATAAGCAGGATATTGTGACACCATTTCATCTTGGTTTTAAGCTATCACTTTATGCTTATCTTTAGTCTTGATGTCCTTTTCACTTTTGGATTTGCTATCACTCATACGATCTACATCTTTACTTCCGCTTGTTACCTTCAAAGTATATTTATAGACCATTATTTAAACACCTTTTCACTGAAGTTCTTATTAGGGTCTCCTAGCTTTCTCTGTTACATCTTCTCCTCTCTATGTCTCCAAAATTGTTATTCTCAGGACTCCAGAATGTGTAGAACGCTGCTGCTGCTGCCAACTAGCAAAGTTGCTCAGTTGCATTATTGCCTCTCCTTCAAACACAGCCATTAACTCTTTCTTTCAAAACTCACTTCAAAATCAATTCCTGGAATGTATCCCAAACTTGCTTCACAACTGCACTTCTTCCATACAAAAACTCTGCACTGACATAAATGACTGGCCACTTCCAGTTTCTTTACTTCTCTTGAACCATGCCACTTTCTACATTTTTAAGCTACATGAAATTGGGTTTTTTCCTCTCACCTTCATCCTGTTTTCATCTGCCTTGCTTACTGGTACTAAAATAAAACAAATTCACTATAACATGTACTTCTTCCATTTTTGAAAAAAATTATTCCAAAGTATATTAAATTTTAAAAAGGAAGCTGGGATCTATAAACTAAGGTTATGCTACTCTTAAATTCATTGACAATTTTTATGGAAAACACCGGAATTATCACTTATTTGATTTGAAAAGTGCCTTCTCCTGCACTTAAAAGAGGTTCTCAAGTGGTTAAAATACAGATGCAAATATTAACATAGGAAGTTAAAGCATAGCAGAACAATCTGCCAACAGGAGAAAAACAATTACAGTATGATTGAATGAAGCCACTCGTTCTTGTCTGGCCAAATAACCTGCTGGCCCATTGACCTACTTTTTTAGGTGCTTACAGCCTCCTCTCCTATTCTGTTTTGTTCCGTTTGACAAATGCAAACATTAATAGTGACAGAGAGTCCCATGAAGTCTGCAACATGAAACCAGTGTTTTTAAACTGCCTGGAGGGGACCAACTCTGCCAACGCTCATCCAGTGCCTAACAGAGTTCTAATGATGAAAATTTCAGACCTCCTCTCTGCAGTATGTAGAGGTGCATTTATTTTAAATCACAATTACACGCTTAAGATAAACATCACAGGTCTTAACAGAACCATCTTCTATAATGCCAAAAAAGGGAGCTTTTACACATATTTCAAAAAGGGATTTTACAAAGAGCAGGAAAGGAATAGGTTTGTATCATAAATGAACACAAGAAAGCTTAAATCTGACCAAAAGAGAAGCTAATCACAGTGGAAAAGCTTTTGTTGCCAAAACCACATCTATCTCTAACTCAGTAGAAATGGCATGCATGTGAAAGCTAGCAGAAAGGTTAAAACGCCTACACGCCAGCACTGGCAGCCACAAGTGTTCAAAGGTCATTGTTCTGTCTCCACAACTCACTAGTTTTTTTAAAAAAATGAATTACGTGTGTCTGTCGCTTGACACTGTGTTTTGAACACATTCAGGCATATTTTCCAACTTCCTGTAACCAAGGCAGCTAGAAACTTACTATCTTAAAGGAAGCTGAGGTCCTCAATCAAAAATCTTAGCTGCTGCCACGGATGTGCAAACCATTAGTACACCAAATTGCTCAATCTGTAGAAAAATTACAAAAACTAGCAAGACTGCAACTTCTGCACTATGCTGATTTATCACTCATGCAGAGGCATTAAGTTATTGGGCCCTAAGTCATTGCTTGGCCAAATAAAAAAGGTTCTGAATAAGTTACAGGGTAAAAAGTCATAATCCAAACTAAGGTAATGGAATTCACGCCATCTGATAAAAAATTCTATTTTTTTAGACTGAAAGAATTTCAGTACCTTCACTCCAATTTTATCATAAATATTGGCACGTATGTTGGTAATATTAAATATTGGAAACAAATTCAAAGACTGAACAAAGTATGAAATTACAGTACCATCTTGCTCATGACAGATGTTCTGTCAGGACTGGACTGAAAAATGAATGGGACAATGGTGAATGCATTGCCTGTATTTCATTTTGTATAGAGCCAGTAACTGAAATCCCTACATCTCCAGCACTTCACCCTAATGGTAACACTGATAAATATTTTTGAGGAAGAGTAAGTATTGTCCTTATACTGTAAAATACATTTTTATAGACAAACCTTGATTTATGTAAAATTTATGTCAAGGCATGCAAGTAATACTTACATGGTTTTTCAGATTACAACCCTCAGAAATAATGTGAGGTGGCTTGTATTATTAAGATAAATTCACACAGCAAACATCACAGGAAAAACAGAGGAAGCAATACAGTTTTCCAACACTACAGTGTCTTCTGTGTACAGTGTACACAAATAGTGTACAGAAATAGATTAACTTCTTTAATACAACCTGATCTCTGTGCTATAATCCAATTTTGCCAGGGGAGCAAACTAGTTATTATAATCATTGAGGATTAGCTGTAGAGAAGATTGTGTTTGAAGAACAGTCACAGCACCCAATGCCCTGCAGAGCTCTAACACTAGTCACCCACCATGGGAAGAAAGACCAAGAGCAGAAACATTACAATGAGCAAACACGTGTGCAGAACCTGACTCCCAATGTAAGCACAGCATCAGAAGCCCTGTTCGTTATAGAGGGCTGAGGATAATTATAAACCTTCCTGATAATCCTTTCCATGAGCTTCTGATCATTTGGATTATGAACTTCTGGGGTCTTACTCTAGTAGGACATTATACCATAATTAGGGCAAGCAGTGATCCAGCCATTACCTCCTGCCCAGAACAGCACATCACTATCACTCATGTTTTCCGTTTTGCTCTTTGCTTCATTGGTTTACCTCCACAGCCCAGCCGTTTTTCTCTTTACCTTTCTCTTTTTTGGTGGTGGGGTAGAGGGGAGGAAAAGAGGAAGAATTTTCTCTGATTTAGTTTCTCTCCAGGAACCATAGACTTTTGCAGAGAGCAAGGGATTTTTACACAGATAAACCATAACTGCCTGCTCTCTAACCACGTATAGATTGGCAGAACTACAGAAGTAGTAAGCAGGTTTCAAGGTAGTTGCTCCTTTGCTTGCAACGGTATATACACCAACAGAAAGCAAATTAGGGTAGTGACTGATTAATCTTTTCTTGCTAAGCAAAGGCTGTCTGTGAAAACACTGTTTTTAAAACTGACATGTCTCCTTTTTTACTTAAAAAAAAAAAAAAAAAAGGGGCAATTGAAAAAAAAAATCAAAAGATAGGGCTGAAAGGAACTTCAAGGACCGTTGTTCAAACTTTGCAGCTGAACAGGTTATTCCAGCAGCTGGGAATAGTCACATATTGCAACCTCTCCTCTACCACATAAACAAATCAGTTTTTAGTCTGTATTTGTGGAGAAGAGATGACACATCCTAGAAATGTCATTTTCTGAGATAAAACATGCTATAGCAGCAGGCATTCATCTTCCAGGGCTTTACAGGACAACTGAGGAGAGGGCTGCTTCTAGCACGGATGGATCCTAGATGGCTTTTAATAGGAAAATTTGTGAGCGGCCATGAGTAGTCTACTGTGGATGAGCAGCTTCCTTAGGTCCATCACCTTTTCAGGGATTACTAAAGAATACATAATGGAGAAAGGGCAGTAGAACAGAAGACTGGTGGTATGGGTTGCCATTACCTGAATGACAGTCTCTTGTCTGCTCCTGAAAGACTTTTGGGAAGAGGGTAAGTCCAAGAAGTCTACAGGAGAGACGAAATGCCTGTTATGAGGCCTGTTATGAGGCCTGTTATGGTAGTAGTCAGGGATATCACAGATTTGAGTTATAATAACATTTGAAAGAGTGCACACTATTTGCGCACCATCATTCACAGTCCACAGCAGCTAGAAGAGGCTGTAGATCATCTTGCATGGCAGAAAACAAGACAACAGAGGTAAAGAGAGGTTAAGTTCCTAGAAACAGTTTGTCACACAGATATGTCCTGGTCTACTCCCTGACAAGGTAATGGACCTAAGCAAACTGCTCAAGCAAGTCTGGTCAAAAGTCACTGCAAACAGTATCATCATGAATTATGAGGATTACTGGAAAAACTAATTCTCTCTGGCATGCTTCATGTATTAGATTGTCCCACCATCAGGAGAGAGATTTCTCTACGACTTGAGACTGACCACAGTTTGCAATTTCCATCTCTCTAGCTCACAGATAAAGAAAACACTCCTGCCCACCACTCCACTGCTCCAGATCATTAGGGCTGTTCTGCTGCCACTCTTCTACCCTTCTCTGTAGTCTCTATCTCTTTCCCCTTACTCAACACAGAGGTGGCCCTATAGCTCCTCC
>VZRF01001720.1:1707547-1732652 GCA_013396875.1 Vireo altiloquus | reverse complement strand
CCCCCCAATACAGTGCAGCTTTCTCATCTTGGTCCAGACTGCAGTGAAGATGCATGCAAGACAGCTCTAATAAGCCTCAGACCTTTATCAGGGCTACAGCAATTACACACTGGTGGAGTTTGCAGTCCTGAGAGCTGTGAGTCAGGTGAGTAGTGAAGTTAGGCCTCTGGAGCTAGCCAATATGAGCCCCAGGGAAAGTGCCCTCAGGGACAAGGGAGAGCAACAGAGCTGGTAGGTCTGTACAGATGTCCTCCACAGAGCACAAGAGTTAACAATCCCCAGGTACAAGAAATCAGGCAAGTAAGGCGAGAGTCCAGCAAGGATGAGAAAAGACTGCTGGTCAAACTAAAGGGCAAGACGGAAACGCACAGGCAAAAGGAAGGACAGGTATCCCGGGAAGACTATAGGGATGGAATCCAGTCGTGACAGAAGAGGATGAGGAAGGCCATGACAAAGCCTGAGCTGAGCTTGGCAAGGGATGCAAAGAATAACAAGAACAAGATCTACAGGTATATTAACCAGAAAAGGAAGGTCAAAGAAGGTGTATACTTTTGTACTAAACAAGGCTAGTAAACTGGTAACAATAGATGAGGAGAAGGTTAAGGTACTCAACAACTTTTTTGCCTCAGTCTTGGCTTGCAACCTCTCTTTCCACGCTTCTCGAATGGATGGACTGCAAGACAGAAACTAGAGCAACAAAGTCCTTTCCACTGTAAGGGAAGATCAGATTCATGATCACCTGAGGAACCTGATTATACCTAAGTCCTTGACACCTGATAAGATGCATCCAAGAGTCCCGAGGGAATTGGTTGATGTAGTTGCACAGCCATTCTCCATAACATTTGAAAAGTCAAGGCAATCAAGTGAAGTTCCAGATGACTGGGAAAATGGAAACATTGCACCCAGATGATCTTCATGGTGCCTTCCAACCTAAATCACATGACATATTTGAACCTGGCCCACTCTTGTCCATGTACCTCACTGATCTGGTCTCTGACTCAACAAACTGACTTCTCAGAACATCCTCAGACCTGCCACCTCACTGGGAATTCACTAGCAATCTGGGCCCTTTGCCTGAGCCTGGCTTCCCTCCAGCTCCCTGGAGGTGACTAGGAAAGCACTCAGCAGGTTGCCAGATGTCTAATAATTGATCCTTGGCTGTGGGGTGCTGAAGCACTTAGCAGGCTTTTTTTCCCCTCAATCCCTTTTCAGGCTGCCTGTATTATCTTTGCCTTCCAGGATCCCAACTAACTACACTTATAAATACCTGAGGTGTTGTTCAGGTGCCTCCATCAAATAACTAACAAAGATACTAAAAGAAAGCGATACAACACAAGTATCAGAGTCAACAGCGAACTCTCCTCAAATCAGAAAAACAAAAAGGACAATCAAAAATAGTATAAACCCAAGTTTATAACACAAATTTGAAAGGCAGCATTTAATAACCTAGCCATCAGAAACAGCTGCTATTATTCTGTAGTCTCATTTAAAATATTTTCTCAGTCATTTGTATACAGTTCCTTATGAGAGATCCCCTTCCTTCAATAACAAAGCTGTAAGCGTGGCAGAAATAACGTTTGCAAATCCTGTGAAACTAGTCTGTACAAAAAAAGACAGTGGCTACATGCTATGATCCCACTTGCTCCCATTTTTATAAGGCTCCACCCTTCCTTGGCTCTCACTGGAGGTACGCACTCCTTTAGCTCCGGCTACACACTGAAGCAGATTTGTGAAATTATGTGTTTAATAGAATGCACATATGACACAGTTTTAATAAGAATGAAATAATAAAGACTATTTTAAAACTGTGGCTTGATGTACCTTTGAAAACTGGCACAGCCAAGAAAACAGTACCCCTCTACAAAGAGCAGGAACCTCTTAGCGACATCTGCCACTCATGCATCTATAACAGGGTACCCAGGATTAGACCTGAGTATGTGTTGTGTTCACACATCTAAAATACAATATACATTTCATAATCAAGTCTGGCTTAAAAGTGGTGCTTAACACAAAACCAATACTTCATAACAGGAGTTTAGGTCAAGAGAAGCTAGTCACTAACCTGTTAGTGTTACTATTCAAAACTGAAAACTTTCACAGCCCTGTGTAAATCTCCATTTCCTTTGATGGAATTCTGGGAAGATACAACCTGCAGTCACAGCCAGCCAGCTGAAGAACAGATCCTAAATTAAAGCTTCCTGTGCTGAAGAAAAAAGTGCTATAGATGGCATAAAATCTGCAGTCTGCTATTTTCCCCCAGGACTTATCTAAACTTGGTACATTTTACAATAAACAAATAAAACCAGGCTTCCTTCTTCCAGCCTCTTAGATGGAACTGAGAAGGTAGACAACTGACAGGTTTCTTTCAGAAGTTCAAGAAGTGAAAAAATTCCACACACACATTCTAAAGTTTAAATTCCCACCGAATATTATAACTATCTCATAAAATTATTTACTACACACACATCAAATTTTTCTACAGAATAAAGTTATCAGACAATAAAAAAACCCCTTCACTTGATGATTTCTCAATATTAACAGAAATTTAAAGAAAAAACTTTAAAGAACCAAGATATCTATCCTGGAGTTAAAAACACTTCGGAATAATTAATCCAATTTAAAATGTGCATATTTATAAAACTGAGCATTATGAATTTTAGATGTTTTGTATCAGACGCAAATGTTAAACAATTTTTCTAAAATGGTCTGTCACATTTTCATCAAAGCATAAACACTACAAAGAATCCTAACAAATCAAACCAAAGAAGAAAAATTTATTAAACATTTTATTCCTGTACTAGAAAATAAAAATGAAAATTCACCAAGAAATGAGACAGCTCAGAGTCAAACATTGGTTTTCCTCTACCCCAATTATAAAAGGGAAGAATGACTAGATACAGAAAGTCAACTACTTCTTGAAAACTGTCCCAGAGAAAATTAATTATCACTTTCAACAGACATAATTATTACATATTCAAAGCAAGATAACACCAAGGAAATTTTTCTTCCATTCCATACAAAATTTCTGTTTGGTGTTGATATAAATGCATGCTTAAGTTTAAAAAATGAGGTTTTATTGTTATTATTACTGCAACAAGACTTAGCTATCCATCTCAATTAATCTTCCTGAAATACATTAACCTACACATTATGTGAGCACTTTCAACTGCCAGATTTTTAGTATGCAGATGTGTCTTAAAAGGGAAGCTAAAAAGAGATGATGAAATTCACACAAATGAATCTATCTAAAACTCTACCCTAGACCAGAAAAAATCACCCGATGAAGATTTATTAGCTTTTACATTCAAATGAACACTTAGACTTTTTACATTAAGAATTCTGACTAATCAAGAAAAAACTTCAGTCAAAATTTCCAGCTGTTCTCATTATGCCATTCTAAAACTTTCAGAAATTAAGAAAGTCAACAGCTGGCCAAGAGGGGCTGCAAGAAGTTATGTAAATTATTTCTGCACCCAATGTCTTTATCACAGAATCATGGAGCGGGTCAGGCTGGGAGGGACCACCACCCTGGGTCATGTGGGTCATGTGGTCCAACATCCCTGCTCAAGCAGGGCAGAGGCTTCTGTCCAGACAGTTCTTTACTTCTTTGTATCTCCAGTGAGGGAGATCCCACAGCCTCTCAGGGAAATCTGTTCCTGTGCTTGGTCACCTGCACAGTAAAGAAGTTCTTTCTCTTCAGGTGGAACTTCCTGTGCATCAGTTTCTGCACATTGCCTCTTGTCCTATTGCTTGGCAACATCAAAAAAAGCCTGGATCTATACTCTGACACCCTCCCTGCAGATACTTAGAGACGGATAAGGTCCCCTCTCAGCTGCCTCTTGTCCAGGCCCAGCTCCCTCAGCCTTTCCTTGCAAGAGTGATGCTCCAGTCCCTTAATCATCTTTGCTGCCCTCCACTGGACCTGCTCCAGGAGCTCCATGTCTCTCTTGTCCTGAGGAGCCCAGAGCTGGACACAGCACTCCAGATGTGGCCTCACCAGGGCTGAGTAGAGGGCAGGATCACCTTCCTCAACCTGCTGGCAACGCCCCTCCTAATGCAGCCCAGGACACCACTGGCCTTCTCATCCTCATGGGCACATCGCTGGCTCATGGACCACCAGGTCCTTCTCTGCAGAGCTGCTCTCCATCAGGTCAATCCTCAGCCTGTGCTCGTGCATGGGATTGCTCCTCCCCAGGTGCAGGACCCTGTACTTGCCTTCACTGAATTTCCTTTCTGCCCAACTCTCCAGTCTGTCGAGGCCCTTCTGAAGGACTGCACATCACTCTGGGGTATCAGCCACTCCTCCCAGCTTTCTGTCATCAGTGAACTTGCTGAGGAGGCAGCTGCCTCTTCATCCAAGTTATTGATGAATAAGTTAAACAGTTCTGGGCCCGGTATTCATCACTAGTGTCAGGCCTCTAACTAGACCCCATGTCACTGATAGTGACTCTGTGGGATCAGCCAGTTCTCAGTCCATCTCACTGTCCACTCATCCAGACCACGCTTCCTGAGTTTGCCTACAAGGATGTTGTGAGAGATAGTGTTGAAAGCCTTGCTGAAGTTGAGGTTAAACAATATCCACTGCTCTCCCCTCATCCCTCCAGGTAGTTGTTTCATCATAAAAGGCAGTCAGGCTGGTCAAGGATGATTTGCCCTTAGTGAATCCACTCTCTTGATCACCTTCTTGTCACTCACATTGATAGAAGTCACCTCCAGAATGAGACTCCACCACCTTTCCAGGAATTGAAATGAGGCTGACCAGCCAGTAGTTCTCTGGGCTCTCCTTTTTGCTATTTCTGAAGACCAGGGTGGCATTTGCTTTCCTCCAGTCCTCAGGTACTTCTCCTGATTGCCCTGACCTCTCATGAACAGCCTCATTATGGTGTCCACCAGCTCCCTCAGCACTTGTTGATGCAACCCATCAGGGTCTATGGATTTCCCTCAATCCTCCTTGATTGAGGGAAAGTCTTCCTTCCAGTATTCCTTTACCCTGGTCTCCTGAGTCAGATATTCCAGAGAGCTGGTCTTGTCAGTGAAGACCAATACAAAGAATGCATTCAGTGTCTCTACCTTCTTTGCATCCTCTGTCACCAGGGTCCCCTTCCATTTAATAACAGGCCCTCACTATCCCAGGTTTTTCTCTTGTTACATATTTGAAGAAGCCCTTCTTGATGACCTTGACATCTTTGATCAGATTTAATTCCAGATCTTGGCCCTTTCTGTCTTATTTCTACTTTGACAAGTTCTCTATACTGATTCCAAGTGGTCTGACCCTGCTTCAATTTCCTGTGTATTTCCTGATTACACCTGAAAAATGACAGGAGTTTTTTATTCATTCATGCGGGTCTCCTGCCCTCTTTGTCCAATTTCTTGCTCATTGTTCTTGAGCCTTGAGGAAGTCATGCTTGAATATCAACCAGCTCTCTTGGACTACTGTTCCCATGGGATTCTTTCAAGAAGATCCCTGAAGAGGCAAAAGTTAGTTCTCCTGAAGTCCACAGTTGCAATCTTACTTGCTGCCCTGCTTCATCCTCACCCTTTATAGTCCATAAAGGATGTAGCTTATGAGTCTTAAATCAGTTTTAAGGGACATCATATTATTTTGTATCATCAACTTACTCCTTTAAGACACAACTATCTAGCACATCCAGAAACATCTTACGACTTCTCAGTTATGCCCACATGAAAAAGTGAGGGAGGAGTCAGAGGGGAAGTGGCACACTATGCCAGACAACTAAACAAAATGAACTCAAGGTATTTTTGTATGTGGTTTTGTTGTTGTTTTTTTTTTTTTTTTTGGGTTGGTTTTCTTTAAATAGGAGACAAGGAGAAGTAAGACTAAGTACTTCCTCTGAATCTGTCCACAGATGAAGAATGACCACATGAAAGACAGCAAGAGCAATACATACACAGACCACACAGGGAACTACATGGCTACAGAGACCAAGCACTTCATGCCCTAACAGCTACTTAGGTTAGTTAGCACTTTTACCAATCTCCTTAATCAAGCCAAAAGTTTTCATGTTAGCCTTTGATCATTACTCTGACCACTTATTTCCATGGCCACATTAAATTCCCTCTTTTCAGCTAGCACTAATATGTGATCAGTGAACAGAGCCTAAAACTGGTCCAGCCCAAAACAAACCCAAATGCTGTTTCAGTCAGCTAAATCAACTACATTTGTTTCAACATTTGACTGCTCAAAAGCTGTGTTGGCGCAGGGGAAGGGGAAGTAGCAAATCATACATTAGACATCTTTTGGCAACAGTGCCATTTCATGCTGATCTACACCATGTGTTAAATTACAACCAGAGAACAAAATTAGGAAAAACGAGATTCAAATTCGTGCTCAAAGAAATTGTAGCTACCACTTGAAAAGCCTGCTTCACATTTAAATGAAATATCTTTACTCTCCCATGGGCTGTTGCATCTCATACGGCAATCCATGACAAATTAAACTTGTGGGCAGAATACAGCTTATTTTTATATATTGATCCAGACTCATGGATCAGCTTCTGGATATGAAAACAAACCCAGAACTCAGCCTTAGAGTCACTGGGAATCTCAAGCACACAGGTAAATATATATACCTGATGTGTTGCTTAGTTGTCAACCTGTCTATCAAATAGCATGTTACTTAGCCTCAACTTGGATGGTTTTAGGATTATCCTCAGTACAGACACTTATACAAGGATACTCCTCTAAATTAATAATCTGAAACTAAGGAAATTTGATGAATTATTTATACCACCAGCAACTATTTGTAACACTTAGAATTGTACAGGTATACCAAACGGACATAATTTTTTAAAAAATGACAACAGTTGCTAACAGCAACACCCAAGAACATGTGACAGGTGTTTCAGAAAGCTAGTATTTTATCTGAAACTTAATTATCTATATCATGTAGAAGTGCATACATGTAAGCAAAACACTTCTGAAAATATTTAGTGCTAGTCGTCACTTTATTTTTTACAAGTTGATTGCACAATCCATGATTTGTTCAGCTGTGGAAGTGCTTCTGATGCCTAAATTTCCCAGCATGGGTGACTCATGCCCAGCTAAATTATTCTGTAAAGCTTTTGTGAAGAGTGGACTGTTTGCCTGCCTGAAAAATGGAGTAGGCAGTGCACTTCACTGGAAAGCATCTTCAAAAAGAAAGAAGTGAGACTTCACATTTCCATAAAATGAGAGAGTTGGAAAATTTTAAGCTACAACACTGAAGTGCAGTCCAAGTCAAATTACCAAACAAGCAGCTCCTCCTCCCTACCTCCACCCACCACTTTCCCCAGAAGTCCTGCACATCATTTTGGAGACCACAAAGTGGTAACAAAAGGAACATGAATGAGGTAGCTGAAAAAAAGAATAAAACAAAACATAGGAAACACTAGGGGATGGTCATTTCCCTATATTTGCACTGTAAGAGAAGAACAGGTTTGGGACCACTTGATGAAACTGAATAGCTGCAAGTCTATGGGATCTGATGAGATGATGTTGTCATGCCACTCTCCATCAGATTTGAAAAGCCATGGCAGTCATACAGAAACCCTGTTGACTGGAAAAATAGAAACATCAGTCCCATTTTTTTAAAAAAGGGAGAAAGGAAGATCTGGGGAACCACAGAACAATGAGCCTCACCTCTGTGTCTAGGAAGATCATGGAAGTAATCTTAAGGCATATATAACACAACAAGGTGATCAGAGACAGCCAGCAGAGCTTAACTAAGGGCAAATCATGCCTGACCAATCTGGTGGCCTTCTATGATGGAGCAACAGCTGACAAGGTTAAGACCAACCAATGTCATCTAATAAGACTTCTGTAAGGCTTTTGACATGGTCCCACACAACATCCTTTTCACCAAATTGGAGAGACATAGGTTTGAATGGTGGACTATTGGAGGGAAAATGAACTGGATGGATGGACACAGCCAGAGCGTTGTGGTCAATGACTCTATGTCCAGATGAAGGCCACTGACACGGGGTGACTGCATCCAGCTCTCGGATCTTCAACACAAGTAAGACATGGACCTATTAGAGCAGGCCTAGAGGAGGCCATGAAGATCATCAAAAGACTGGAGCATCTCTCCTATGAAGATATGCTGAGAGAGCTGGGGTTCTTCAGCCTGAAGCAGAGAAGGCTCCACAGAAACCTCATTGCAGCCTCCCAGTACTTAAAGGGAGCTTTTAAAAAAGAGGGAGAGCAACTTTTTACACAAGTAGATAACTATAGAACAAGGAGGAACAGCTTAAAACTAAAACACCAAAGATTTGGACTAGATGTTAGGAAGAAATTCTTTATTCAGAGGGTGCTGAGGCACTGGAACAGGCCTTCCAGAGAAGTTGTGGATGCCCCATCCCTGGAAGTGTTTGAAGCCAGGGTGAATGTGACCCTGAGCAATCTGATCTAGTGAATGGCATTCCCTGCTCATGGGGGAGGGGGACTGGAACTAGATGATCTTTAAGGTCTCTTTCAAACCAAGCCTACAATTCTATCAAAAAAATGTGGCAAAATACACTTTTGTATTAGCATGCTTACTATTATATTCCTATGGTTAGCAAGCTTTAACATAAGAAAAGAACTTAATTTTCTAGCATTGTAGTGTCTCCCATACCCTTCAGTTTATCCCTCAATACAACTACCTGTTACTGAAAAAACAAGCTTACACTGTAAATAAAAACTCTATACTTACAGAATTCCAAATTTTCATTTCATTAAAGAAAACATTACAGTTACTCTTTTATCAGAACTTTCAACAGAAGAATCTGGGCTCAACTGGAATTACACTGATTGCAAGACCTGAGATGAAGGACAAGTACTTAATATTACAAAGGCAAGAAATACCTTAAAAGGGAAAAGGGACACACACACCCCTAAAACAAAAAACAAAACAAAACAGAAACACAGCCCCCAACATAAAAACAAACAAGAAGAGTTTTGCAATTGATAGAGAGAGAGGAAATAACTCTTGCTTTAGCTATCTCTTGCTCTTTTTCTTGTCCCTAGAAACTTTTGGCAAAACACTTTGTAACCACTTCACGTACAGATGCTAAGTATCCTTTTGCCACGCTGCTACAAGCAAGAATCCAAAGGAAATGGAACCAGACATCATTTAGTCAGTCATTGGACTTGTTCAGGTGGGAAAGATGATACATTAATGTAACAAAAGAGATAATGCTTCAAGAACTAAACAGAAACAGCAATGCAGTAATAGGAAAAAAGTTGGTGTAAAAACAACTCCAAATTTAATTTAACTTTACTGTAATCATTGTGCATATATTCTTATACAGAAATAAAGGAAGAGTACTCTTACTTAATTCAAACATCAGAGCACTGAACACAATTGAATTTCTGATTGTTCAGCAAACAAAGCCCCCCAAAAAATTATAGTTTGAAGTAACATTCTGTGTTTCTAATACATTATCTGTTTATATAGATAACAAATTTTCTCACCTTTTCTTTATTCTCCTGAGCAGTAGAAGCATGCACTCCTCCTCTGAAACTTTCAGAGCTTGTGCTAAGCTAAGTCAAGAACACCTACTCAAATCACCCTCTGAGGGTCACCAGAGAAACAGCAAAAGACAAACAACAAATTCCTTCTTCTTATATATCAGTATCATCTTCAAAATGTTGGGTCCAATCAATTTAATTGTAAATTAAGTTGATTAATTATGATGAGAATATTACTCTTTGGGCACTGGGAATTTTTATAATGAAGGCTTTCAATACCTTGCAGAGTAATTCAATACTCATAGCAAAGTTCTGTCATGTATCTCCCATTCTTTCAAAAATATTTTAAGACCATGATATTAACTGAAAGACAAAACATATCAGGAAATTCTACACTTATATACTTTGTGTTATAAACTTTGCAGCTACAATATTTATGGTAAGAATTTTCAAGATTAGATTAAGGAGGGGGGAAGGTCACAAATTCAGCTCTCTTTTGTATGTTTGGAAATTCAGATTCCATTCTGACACCCCATATAAACCCTACAAAGTTTCAAATGAGTCCTCAAAGTTACTTCTGTGAGAACTATTCATCCTTTTTACCATCTAGAATACTCAACAAAAAATCATATCAACTACTTAGCACCACACTTGCTACATTTGTGTGACTTTAAACTCTCTTCCTCAGTTTTTTAATTTTTAACTTTTACAATTCTCAAGTTTTTCTTTCACGGAACAATCAGACCACATTATTTCTATGTATGAAGACACACATTTCTAAGTGCTTATTTCCTGCCCCTCAAAGTCTTCTCTGCACTCTTGAGATTCTAGCATTAAGCAAAGTTCCCTCTCTCATCATCCAGGAGCCATGCTGGCAGTCACTCCCACCATCAGAGACTTTCACTGCTGGGACTGAGGCCCCTTCGCAGTGGGTGGTGCTATCCCTCATAGGCCCTTTTCCCACTTAATTAACAAAACCTGACTTCGATCATCCAGCACTTAAGTCCCTAAAAGCAACAATAAGAAATATTTATAAAAGCATTATAGTTATTTCAATTTACAACTTATCAAAAATGAAAATTACAGTCAGGTTTTATTTAACTCCCTTCTGCTCACCATATTGTGAGAATGGTTTCAAAGACCCAGGATCTTGCTAGTGGCCTATTAAACACCGGTACTGAAGAAGAGGATACCAAAAGTTATCAATATTCACAGGAAATACTGAAACTAACATGAATTTTACATTCAGGCCATATGCTAACAAGTTAATGAAAACAGCTGTATTGGATTTTAAGCATACATTAAAGCTTTAAGCAATTTACTACACCACACACATTAAAAAATAAACAGAGCACTTCAACATAACAGTGAAATATTCTTAAGGCAAGATTACTTAAAATAGTGAGTTGTCTTCATAACTTACGGGCTTACATCTCACATTTTGACTTTCAACATTTTTCATTTTAAATAGAGGCTTATATCTCAATTTTTAACAAATTAAATAATACTGCAAATAGCAGAATTGTTCTTATTAAAGCAAATAACTTTTTTCAAACAGTTTCAAAATGCTGCTTCTACTTTTGCTGTTACAACCTTAATAGTTTTGGGTGAATTTCAATGATTATATTAAAAGGTTGTAGGTTTAAACGTCTCTATCAACAGAAATCTTAATTGAACCTCAGAAATCTTCTGGAAAAATGCCTAAAGCCAAGGTCTAGATTCTGCAAAGATCTAATAAACAAGAAACGTAACTGAATTCAGTCCTAATCACTGGCATAGATATGTGGGATATCATACTACCATTAAGCATGCAAAATTCTTGGGAAACTCTGAACTTAAAATTAAACAGGGCAGATGGAGAATACCCTTTCAACTGAGATTTCAATATAAAATTACTTAACACCAACACCTAAACATTACTTAGATTTTCAAAACCTCGAAACTCAGGAATTCATTCCAGGCAAAAAAAAAAGTCTGTCATGATTCATGATCGCTAAGGCAAGAAAAAGAGTAATAACTGCAAACACCTGCAAAGACCATCTCTTTTTCGTTTTTTGTCTTGCTCTTACTTAGTGACTGCCATAAAATACTGGCCTTGAGGTTTTTTTCAATGCAAATGAGCAGCTCAAGCAAAACATTTGGGGTGGGAAGCATACATATTTTAGAGTTCCATACAAAAATTATAAAATGAAAGAAATCAGAAGACTCATCTGTTTAACAACTTAAAAATATAAGCACAGAAAAAACCCAAACTAATCAATCAGAATTACAAGAAGTAGTTACGACTTAGCTGTTTGAACCATTGTCATTTATAGTATTTATGTGTTTCACTGACAGCTTATATTAACAAAATTGAAAAAAAATATTCTTGCCACTTTAAAATTTTTCAAAATCAACACCCAAACTTATGGGTGGATTTGTAGCACAGATCTGTAGACCTTAGAGATTCTCCGCCCTCATCTACTGACCTACAACCAACGTGAACAATTATGGCTCTGTCCTCATTAGAAAGTAATCTGAAACCGTAGAAATGGATCAGTAGATCAAAGCAGCTGGTGCTGACACTCCTATGATAGCTGTTCAAAAGGGTTTCTTTTGGATTAGATTTCATGTGGTCTCCAGAGGCAAAAATCACTATCACATGGACCATTCAAATTTTTCCAGGAATTTCATGATTGATGCAGAACTCTATGTCCTCAGTAGAGACAGAAAAGCACTTTGCACCTGCAGCAGAACTCATAGACTAGTTTTCTGAGAAAGGAATGTAGTTCAGACACATTAAGCAAGTAAGTGGTAAGAGGAGACAAGAGTGAGATTTTCTCCAAAGCACTTTTAATCATCCAAATCACAATTGTAATGCATATAGCAGAGTTATACCCTACCTTTTCAAACCAGACTAATCAACAGAGATGTCATGTCACAAAACAGAATACCTGATGGCACTGAAAGGTTTCAGAAAAATTCTGTAAGCATTCTTCAAAATGCCTCCCAATTAAAAAAAAAATCATTAGGAAAGACCATCTACTGGCTTCTACAAAAAATTTCTTTTACCTGTGCCAGAATTCAGCAGAAAACATAAATCTAGATACCTCTATTCCTTAGGCTTCATTTTTCTTTTCTTTGCTTATTTACTTCATCTTTTATGTCCTGTTTCCTCCCTTCAAATATTTTTTCTTCTTGTTCCTACCTGATTTCTTTCAGCCTTTCTCTCATTTATTTATTCATTTCTTCTAATTACTTGTGCTATTAAACACAGTAAGGGAAAACTAAATATTCTTGCATCTCTGAACTTTCAGACAGAGGTGTCAGTATTGGCTTTTCCCTGGAAATTCAGACAGTATAGTCTGAGATACGTTTGTAAGCACTACTACTGTGATTTAACTTGCTCTAATCAAACAAAATTTAAAAGGGGTAAAAGATGATAATGGGTTTACTGCAATGTCTCAAATTGATTTCTAAATCCAGGGGTAAACAACTACGGGAATTGAGAAAAACCAGGAATGACACAGGAATATTAGTCTACTGTAAGACTGAAATTAGCCTGGTTCTAAACATCATCTCACAGAACAGCCACAGGAACATAGAAATACTAAGGGAAGCTAATCAAGCAATTTATGAAATACAAGAATTTCATTAAAGAAACACTAGATAAAATATATTTGGTGTATACACAGCTTTTTACCTTAGAGATAAAGCCAGGAATATATTTCTTAATCTCTGCCCTTTTTTTTCAGAGCTATGTTACTTATATAATAATTTAATCCTCTAGATTTTAGGTTTTATGCCAGAGTTTCTCCTAGAACTGTAAGTTACAAACAGGATTTTTTGATCTTTTTTTTTTCACATACAATCAATTCATTAGTTGCTTAGAATAACCAAAATATTCAGACTCATCTGGTTTCACTGACATTCAGTATACAACATCCAAATAAATTTCCAGAAGATTTTGCAAATGAAAGAATGGGCTTCTCTCTACATTTGCTAAATTTAGTTGAAAATAAAAAAATCAGATCTCTTTAAAGTAATTCCTAAAGAAAAACTGTCTTTTAAGAAAAACACTATACAAATTTTCACATGCACCCAATTTGAAAATTTAAAGTATTTTGCCTTTCCATTTCACAAGAAATATGGTCTTCATGTTCTAAAATTGTTACTTGAAAAGCAACATCAAAGATGCACAACACACAGAGGTTTTCAGAATGCTCAAAAAGAAGTACACACATAGCCTGCATTGTTCAAAAGGATCAATTTTATTATGATCTGTTGTGAACATAAGAGTAGCAATAATGAGAAAAAGCAAAGAATAGAGAAAAGTTGAAGGAAAAAATGGACAACAATTATGGAAATACACTGCCGAAGCAGAATCTGAAGGACCAAATCAAGAGTAGATGGGTGATAGGGTTAAGGAAAAGCACAATGAGTACAGAAGAAAATCTTCTTACTCAATGTTTGTACCTGACACTACAATGGAGTGGAGGAGATTAGACCTGTTTACTTCTCACAGTCCAGCCAGAACATGCTCAGTAGCTCTGTCTGCTTATGACTAAAAGGATTTGGAATATATCTACCTCATCTGCTTTGGACAGATGAAATGGATTTAGGAAATTCATTGAACTGGTACAAAACAGATTTTCAGAAATCTATCATGCTGCCTAATGTAAGTGGGATAGCAGAAAAAAAATGGGCTGATACTGCAGCATAACAATTTGTTTTTCCTAAAAACCTGAGTGCTTGCTCCAGCATATGCAGGTGGTTTATTTTTCCAGTGGTAAGATTTTAATTTCATTTTGCATGAAGAAAACAGTATGTTCTTCCCTTTCAACTCATTTTCAGACACAAGCTGATGTTTGGTTGAATTTTAGGTGAAGGAGACATATAACATAGAGATTTAAGTCTTACTAAATTATAAGCAACAAAAAGCAGGGTTCTGGAATAGAAAGTGTCAAGCATCATTAACTACAAGCACTGCTACCTGTAATTCCATTCATGATCAAACTTCATGCATGACCAAGCACCTCCAACACATTATAAGATATCAGGAATACAAGAAGGCTTTCTGCCAGCAAGACAAAATAATCCCATTTCAGCAAGATTGGCAAAATGTCTGATCTACATAAATAGATCAATTTCTTGAGATTTTTTTCTGACCCAGTATAAAAGTGTATGTTTTGACCCAGTCAAAAAACAACAGAACATCTTTAAAATAACACCTACTTAGAAAGATAAAACATAAAAACACATACATGAAATCTACAGAGGGCCATGGCCATGATCCTCATTATACATTGAATCAAAACCCCTTTGCTGCTCAAAAAATGAACCATGAACAAACTACCCTGCTGTTTTGTGCTTCTCTCTGCGTAATCCACAAAGCAATCAGTAACCTTACTGCAAGATACGACATGGACAGATCTTGCAAAGATGAAAATCTGCACCTCCTGGCCCATCCTCAGCTGGACAGTACACTGTGTCCAGTCAAGCGAGGAGAAGTAACCCTTTAATAAATAAGGTGACGTGTGAACAGAGATATGGTACTTGAACTCATTAAGATGCATTCTTCTGCTATATTCTTACATGAATGGGGTATTAAGTCATCTCAATTTTAACAAGAGCATCTGCAAAAAAAAACCCACCAAAACAAACAAACAAAAAAAAACACTCAAGAGAAGCAGTGAGCATGGCAGTACATATGCTCATTCACTGCAACACAAGCCTGGGAGAGGTATTAGTTTAGCCTCCAGAAACCACAGGGCCACATTAGCATACTGCACTGCTGGGGACAGTGCCTTCATAAGGTCTGGGTTTTTTCTTCCTTCTAGTTTCCAAGGCAGCTCAGGTACAGTTCAGTTGTTTCATTCCATGCTCCAGTGTACAGGATAAATGCTTATAAAAAGCTTATTTGAAGTTTATTCTTGCCCACACACACCATTCATTTGAATCTCAAATTGAAGTGAATGTCTACCTTGCCTGGGGTTGAAAAATAGATGTTTCTGTTTAAAGCATTACTGTTCTAGTAGCAATAAAATCTGCATACTTACTTAAATTACCTAGAAATACATTGTGCCTTGCAGAGTGGGTGGGTAACATTAGTAGTCCAAATGTGATGTCATCTGAGTGAAAGTCTTCTTTGGCACAGTCTTCTGAAAAACAACAGAAAAACCCACAGTTTAATAAAAATTATTCTGTTCAAAACAACTTCTGGGGATGAGCCCTTGATTATTTCTGTTTTCTCTCCTGTCATTCCAGTCATTTTATATGCATCCTTAAATTGTCCACAATTTTACTTTCCAATTCCTCTATTCAATATAATGAAGTAAATATTCATGAAAGAGAACTTCAACATTGGATACCTTTTATGTAGGTCTAGCACTGCCTGAGATCCAAACCTGTGAGACAAATGCAATAGCCCAATGGTAACACGAAATTTACAGATGTAACGATGTCTACAAAACATTAATATTACAATTATTGCATTACAATTGCTTTGGATTGTATTATGACTTTGCAGATCATCAATAATACATTATGCAAACTTCTGGAAAGAAAATGCATCAATAAAATCTTAACTGTGCGTACTATGGTTCAAACAAGACACATGAACTACCTCAGAACACAACTTGAAACTCTCAGAGAACATGGCAACCAACAGCACAAGACTCCTTCCACTTACTAATAAAAAAACAATTTCAGTAAGATGTGCTGAGTAAAAACTAACTATACAACAGACATTTCTATACACAAATACTCTACTTACTCAACAAAGAAACAGCTCCCCACCTGCCACAGATCGTAAATTCTGTAGTCCTTCTCACCGTGCTGTGTTTTAAATATACATGCACCAACTTGGTAGTATCATCTAAGTGATGATAATCCTGCTGGAAAATCTACTGCTAGTTATCCACTGTCGATATTTTCTATTCAGCACTCCCATGTGGAAAGCATATCCTTTAAGGCATACATAAATCTATTCCCTTCCACTGTATGCAAGGACAGGCAGATTTCCTTTGACAGAAAATAACTAAAACAAAGTAACTTCTAAACTTCTGTTCTTTACCAGCTTGTCCCCCAGTAAATGTAACAGAAAGAAGAAACTGTCAACCTGGGGAAGAAGAATGCCAACTTGAGGAAGATCTATTGCCAAGTCTAATGGGATAAGAAATGTAAACCGTTATCACCTATGTATCTATTTTTCTATGCAGTCAAATGTAGTATTCTAATGTTAGAAATCAATGTTTTGAATCAAATACCAGTATATAGATAAGAAATGGCCAACTATGGTCTACAGGGCAGAAAGTCTAGGTGCTTTAAAAAAAAATCTATCCCAGTTTATGAAAGATTATTTTTCATTTCTTATGTATACAACACAAAGTTTAACGTAACTCAATCTTAATCAACCATAAATCTAATCGTCTTTATTAAGGCAGTACAAATTTAACTAAAATAATTAGGAAAAGCAATTTCAGTTATTTTAGTGAAAAAAGTTTGTGATCCTTTTGACTTAGTAAAATGGTAGCATGCCAATCACCACCCATGTTAAAAACTTCTGTAGTCCCACCCTCAATTGTACTGAAATTCATACGAAGTCCTCCAGCTTGTAGAAAAACCGTGTGTAATAGAAGGTAGTGACAGAGCAACAGGAATGCCTGAGATGAAATTTTCAGGCACAGCTGCCTGTTGTTTTGCCACTCACTTTAAAAGCAAGACTGAGTGACAGTTAAATTTCTGAAAGAGTTAAAAAAAAAAATCTTAGTGCTAGAATTGGTGTCCTAACCTCTCTGCCAAACCAATCAAAACAGCATATTCTCAAATCCTTTTCCTGTCTCATTTTTTTCTTCAGAAGTGCTAAACCCATCAACACAATTTTTAAGTTTCTACAGATCATTTTCCTGCCCTATTTTGTAAAACCTTCTAGGTATTCTTCCTCTTGATTCAGACTGCTTTTCTGATTTCATTATGCTTTCCAGATCCTGCAAAATATTTTGCTTCTTTTCCTCCAAATCTCTATATTATTTGGACTTGCTTTATGCTGTCTTTTGCTTCTATATTCTCATATTACTTCTTGCTGATCTATCTTATCATGTTCTTAGGCATGAGAACTTGTTTAATTCACTCACTGTAACTCGCTTATTAATTTGAATCCTTGTCCTCATTTCTGAGGTCATTCTCCTCATTTTCTATGTCAGTGAAATTCAGATCACAAGCTTCTCAAGGCTGAAACTGTCTTATTTTCTACAAAACATCATGAAAAGCTTTAGGGCAGCACAAAATGTTTAGCTAACGCTCCTGAGCTGGAAAAAAAGACTATGTAAAAAAAACCAAAGTAGAACATTTTAACAACAAAAACATTTCCAGAAAAACATATCATAGGTAAAATTGCTGAGATGTTAGAGGACTATCAGTGGAACTACCATACTAGCTCTGAACTTACCATGTAGCTCTAAACATACAACTGCTAGTAGTAGCTTGATTACACATAATGGATGTTGCTGCTGTGGATGGCAAAAAAACTTTATCAAATCACATTATTACAGTAAAACTGCCAGGAAAGTGTGTGTGTGTGCGTATGTGTGTGTGAGAGAGTATCTGCATTCCTATTCTGACAGTTCTTGGAAGCTGTGATTCATGCTGCTACTTGCTTTTCTACTCACAATAAAGGAAAATCCATTTTCCTTTAGAGTGTTTGTAGTTACTATGAAAACTACTTTAAAATAAGCACAAGTCAAAACCACCTATTTTGCAGTCTGATATAGTATTTTAAAAATGAACTATTTTAATACTTGAAATCAATAAATGAAAATTTGTGAAGACTGTTGGTTACTGAAGGCTTGACAAGCATATTTCATATTACACAGCAGAGAATTCTCTAGAAATGAAAGCAGTACAAGCTAATAAAAGTTCTCTTCACTTTTACCATTACTAAGTTTTTGAGCTTGTCTAAACAGACCAGCAGGACACCTTACATTTCTCTATTGAGACTTGATAAAAATCTTCAAGTTGAACATAATGAGGCAGATTTCAGTCTGCTGTTTATCATGATAAATAGGTAATGCAAATACAGGCCAGACAGGAAAGAAGACGAGAAATGTCTTTCTATACCTAAGTTCAGCTCCTGCTTTTCAACTAGTAACTCCGTGTTACAAGACAGAGGAGTGGGCTTACTGGAAATCTGACTTGGGAAATACTGTCTTTTGTTCTTATACTGACAGAAAATATTATTTTTATTATTATTTTGCTACAATGTCACACTGCAATATTGTTGGTCCCCATCCCTTTCCAAAACAGCCCAATGTTCCTCCATGTCTCCTCAAGCCCTGATGACACATCTAACTCCTGTTCGCCTATCCAGACCCAGTGTATGCTGAAAAAAACAGGTCAGTATCAAAATCCCATTGCATTATCTCTCTCTCAAGAGAGGGCAGTGACACGTTTCTCTCTACCCAGCTTGCCCACTTTCCCAAAACCTGTGGTAACATTACAGTCTGCAATTTCCATCCCTCCTACAAACATGGCTACAAATGTCAAGGATTTCAAAAGCCACTGGTGAATATGTAAGGAAAGAATGAGAGAAAATAAGGAAAAAGCATAAATCACATTTTCTTAGGAAATCAGGCTTAAAAAAAGGCAACTCCCTACAGCTTTTAATCGAGGAAGATTTCCTAATTGTTTACTGAACCAAGGGAAGTAAGCAGATGTTAGTAAAATATTTCTTGATTTATCTTTTTACAGCTTCATACGTAGGTTTCAAACAAAGCTTTGGGGAACTGTGGACTGGGAGAGTTACCACATGAAACAGGACAGGTTTTTTTCTCCTAATGATGCCTTTGGATGACTGATGAAAATCAAAACCTTTAATATGTCTCTAGTAAGAGTAAACTGAAAAATTACATATCTTCTACTTTAGCACACCTGCAGGAGTTTACCTTCTCTGCATTCACAACCATCTTCTCAACAGCAACCACTAAACTCCTGGAACATTATTCTGCAAGGGTGCATGTCAGTACTAGCCAAACCTCAACAGGCAGTCACTGACACTGCATTTAATATGCAATACAATAGCCACCAAACACTTCAAATGCCCTTAAATGCCAGAAACTACTATTTACTATTTCATTTAAAAAATTATTCAAATGTGAAAATGGAGACTTATGTTTTATTTATAATACCAGCACGATTCTCAGAATTTGAAATACTACATTAGCTGTATTAATGTATTTTGAAGTACCTTTCTTATTAGGTAGCTTAGTATCTCATACTCTCATTAAGATCGTAATTTAAGATGTAAAAATATATATTTCCTCAGCATTTTTAATGTAAATTAGGAAACTCACACATTAACCTCCTACAAGAGCCACTTCTTACAAGCCAGTTTGGCTCCTCTATGTTCACAAATACTTGCCTCAATGAAGAAAGTGCTGAAACTTTCTAGAGATCTACCAGTTAGGCAGATGATGACATTGCCTATGGGATCTGGCATCTGCAAGCAATGGAGATATACTCACAGAATTGTGGAGCTGCAAGCTAAAAACATCTCATAGAAGAGATCATTAGCAATACTATTCCCAACTATAAAGCACTTCAAATTCTGTCATCATGCTGGATGAACAGCTCATTCCCAGGTACTGCTCCTTTTCCAAGTGTCCCACAGCACGATCACTACCACGCAATGTGGTTAGTACATTCTGCTGCCTGCTCTGGCTGAAATAGGCACCACAATGCCAAAACAGTACAGTTTTCACTAAAACAGGGCACAAAAAGAGGATTCCATACAAGTATCAAAGCCAGGGAGAGTTGCATCACTCAGCAAGACTTTTTCAAAAGTTAATAGAGATGCAAACTATATAAGTAACCAGTGAACACAGTATTTTGCCTTCACCTGTTTCTGAAGGCCTAGGGCATAGGTAAGGTTAGTTGTCACAATCCTGTCCTTGTCGTACACATAGCTAAGCTTTTCCCATCAAAGCAGGAGTATTTTTGCCAGCAGAGGAAAAGATGTGCTTCCAGCAGCACAGGGTTACAGCACACTAACCCGGAACACACAAACTGGAAAGCCAATCTCTACTCTTCCAAACGGTGTTCAAACCATAATCTCTCAGCAGGCTCTGCATCCCACTGGGAAGATGCATCAACTCCTAACTTCTCATTTCAGTGGTAATTTTCAGAATATGGAAACAAAAATTAAAAGTAAAGCTTTGCTGGACAGAGCAGCACCAGCAGTGTGTATGTCTCTCTAGGGTGAAGAGCAGCAAACAAAAGACACAAATCACAGGTTCCAGGCCATAATGGCATTCAAAATTTTAAATGGAACACAGGCCAAAATACAGGCATATATATCATCTCCTTTTCCTTCAAGAAAACAACTGGCCTAGTATATCTCTTTAACCCAATTAGACTTTAATCATCTTGTCTGTGAGGAAAACTGGGGTTCTCGGCTTTGGAGTTTTGTTGGGTTGTTGTTTATTTTGGGCATTTCTATTTTTTAAAGGAGACATGAACAAAACCTCTTTCACCTCACTCCTTTGTGCATCTGAACAAAAGGGAGAGTCACCACAGCGTTTTGGTCCAAGTCCAATTCCATAGGTGTGCCTGAGGTGTGGTTTGAACATGCCTTTGAACAAGTGAAGGCCTAATTTACAGATTGCCTAATTTATGAATAGTAAATAGATTTAGATGCCAAGATGCTCAGTTGTGATAAGATTCTGGAAGATGTGAATGAGAACAAAATTTCAGTGTTCAACTTTGGAAAACTTTACTAGTGAAAACCTAGAAATCTCTAACATGGCTACAAATTTTACTTGGGGCTGGACACACAAAATCCATCTAAATCTATCTTGACTCCTCTATATTATTTTATGGATCTGAACAAATACCAAAATAACATACATCAAAAACCATCTCAGAGGTATCTGCAAACATCCTTTTTAATGAAACTCTAGAAGGACCTCTACAGAAAAATTATATTACATATATTTATTTTTTAAATCCACATTAATTGGATCTGTCTCACTCCAAAAAGTGTTTTCTTCTGTTTTAACAAAAGCATAATGGTCTAACACTGTTTATCTTGTAGTGCCAGGCCGTCATTATCAGTAAAATGACATTAGCTTCAAAACTGAAGCCTTCTCACATACTCTGAGATTATCAAACACAGTTTTAAAAACACAGCATTGAAGTAGCCACATTTATGCCTAATTTGGCTACATTTTTATCATTAATATGAGGAATGTTCATAGTACCTATCCAGCTTCAAAAGCATCACACCCTAAATATGTCATTATCAGTCTTGAATCTCACATATATAACTAATTTTAAGGATCTATATTTAATAAAATATTAATACTACTAATGATGATTTCATAATATACTCAGCAATGTTTCTCAGAACATCAGTACACAATAAGAAAACTTATTCATGGATTTTAATGACAAAATGTAACTGTTGGAAAGAATCCAAAGTGTGCAGTCTAAACTGTTGAAAGAATCTGTGAAGCCTTGTTGTACCCACATAATATTAAATACAGGACAACCACCGAGGACCAAAATGTTTTATGTATATGATTATATATTCTAAAAGTGGCCATAAAAAAAGAATTTATAATATACACAAAAGGTATGGTGAGAGAACATTGAGATTATAAATTTAAACACTCAGATGAGAAGTATGCCAAAATTAAAGTGGCTTTTACATGACAAAGGAATTTTGTGGCAGCAGTAGGGATAGAGAATTCAATCCTTCAGGGCAGCACACAGCCACAAGAACCCTGAGTCTCCTTTCTCTTCCATGAGTTTGCATGTCACATCTTTTAAGTCCTACAACAAATAAACAGTGTAATGTGTGACAGAGTTTCAAATTATTACAGATTCCCACTGAGTTAACAAAATAACCATCTATACTAGTAAGTTCCTTTCCACAGGTGGACCACCCGTGGAAGTGAATGAGATACCTTCCTAACAGATATAGCCAAATTTGCTTGCATCAGAGTTACAGAGGGACACTGGAATCTTTCATTTCAGATTCTGCTAAGGGACTGAAGGTGTGCTTCCAATACGTCTTTAAATTCTGAAAGACTGCTAACTCCAAAATAACAATACCAATACTGCTAACAATAATTCAGTATTAGCTTGATATGAGAGAAACAGTTCTATGGTTTGGTCACTATCTGTAGTCTCACATTTTTATCTCCCCTACAGCCAAAGCTACCGTAAAACAGCTACTGTTCTCCCAACAGCCTGGTGACTACCCTGGTCTTGTGCCACCCCTTCAATGGTGAAGCAGATCACTAAAAGTGAAAGGTTAAAAATACTTTGCCAAGTAATTAAACAGAAAGTAAGAATGGCAGGAACAATCACTACTGACTTTGCTATGCCACTACCTACTAATATCACCAATCCTCAGAAACAGTTCTACATCTGCTCTCTCATTTGGCCTTTACAGTATCCAGTGTTCATACAGAAGCTAGTACCTTAAAAAGGCTGAAACACTAAAACGAACTTTTCTTCACTTCAGAGATCTACCAAAGTTTTTGCCTCAAGGAAAACTAACTCGTTACAATGTGATGAAAAGGCACTTTTCAGCTGTAATTCCACTTCTAAAATATATTTTGTATTAAAAACTGTATTAAGATACTAATTTTCTGTTCTTAGAGGAGAGCTATCCATAGTCTTCATCTATAAAACTAAGCTGTCATGAGGCACTGACAACAAATTACATCTATCTCCTCAAGGAAAGCACAGATAAAAAAGGAGCTGCTTTCAAACGAGGAAATTACCTAGTGAAGAAAACTGCATTTTTGATTCACAGCTATCTTTGACACAAGTTTATTGTTTTTTAATAAAAAATTCACAATTTTCCAAGTTGATAAAAACATTTCATATACAGAATATGTAGAGAAGGTGGGGGGCCATACCTCTACTACTAGTGTATATCTTCAACTTTTTGCAGAAATTNGGGGGGAAGTAAAAGCTCAAAGCCCTTAAAAGCAGCAACTTCTTTTGCAAGACCAATCCAACCACGAAGATTCATGACTTCTGTGAAATCCTATAATAAGAAGCTAATTAACCAACACTACAAATTAAATTTAAAGTAATTACTACTCAGTTTTTAAATTGCTTAGCACAAAGAGAATAAAGTTATCTACACCAGAGGTTTGGGGATCCTTAGAAGAGCAGTAGTAAATGAAAACACTCTGCTTTCCTCACATTCTTTTATTTTGCCTAAATGTGTTAAACTTTTCCATGTAAGAACATGAAGCGGAAGAAATAAAAAACAAGACATGGCTGAATGGCACCTTAAACTATTAAATATCAACCCGGAAGTTTGGGGGGTTTTTCCCTGTTTGAATTGTTTGTTAAGAAGCAGTAACCCTCGCCTTACCAACAAAATTGTCAGACAAGTTGTCATATTCTACAAAAAGAACCTAAACCAAACACATTATGTCTGGTAATCTGAAAGCAGTATCTGTAACAAGTTTGAGGAAGTATCTTAAGTGGATATATATGAAAATTAACAGTTTAATTAAAAAGAATTAAAAAGCAGAGTTACTTTCAAGTAGAATCCCTCTATTACAACAATCCAACGCTGTCCATTTTCAAATAACAGGCCCAAACCCCACAGATATTTATAAACAAAGTCAGTATTATTTCTGTAAAACTCAACATTGTGAAACAACTGCAACTGCTCATACTGAACTTTGCCAGGACTACCACAGTCGAGGTGTATTTCTCAAGTACGTCTTTCACTAGGGTATTTGCTTAAACAATCCTCTTGCCTCCTGACACACCTGTTACCCAGAGAAATTATAGAGGTTAAATATAACCACATTAAAAAGAAACAAACAAAAAAAAAAAACAACCCACAACGCAGTTAATTTTAATCTGGATCATTTCCTCATGCTAGTTACGGGACACAACTGCAAGAACCGTTGTGCTGGTGCAGCTGGAACCAGGAATAGGCAGGCCAGGTCAAGTCAATACTGCCATCAAAAGCACTGCTTGTCAACCAGTCATTTAAGAGGTCATTTAAGAAAAAATACTTTAAGGAGTTAAAGGATCAGGTTCTATGATCAGCCACTCCACCTCTACCTGCCATTTCGTATTCCAGCCAATACCGTACCTGACTTTCCCTGTGCCTCTTGGTAGGTTAACTCTTACGAGCACACGAAAACAACAGCCTTACAAAATTCTCACTGCAAATATGTTCGATTAGTTCACAAGCACTTCTCCTCACAAAAAAAAAAAATTTATATCGAGGCCTAAAGTAGCTGAAATTTGAAAGTGAAACCAACGAGAAATCCTGATCCACCTTAACCCAAACACAAAACTGAAGTACCACGGATTTCAGTCCCTCGCTGGTCGTATTTCACACCTGCATGCACGGAGTATTTAACACACTGACTTTAAGGCCGCAGTAGCTCGAAAAAGGGCTAGGGGCTACTGAGAATCCCTCAGGTTTTACGAGCGTGAACACGCTGCAGCTATAGCAATAAAGTTATCGGAACAGGAAAAAAAAAAAGGGGGGAAAAAAAAAAGCCTACGAAGTGCATACGCAACCCGGCAGCTCGAGCCCACCTGGCGCAGGGAGAGCGCCGAGCACACTCTCGCCACCGCCCGGAGCCCGAGGTCCCGTAGAGCTGTCCCGCCGCGGGGAGGGCCCGGGGCCGAG
>VZRF01001720.1:1627802-1706758 GCA_013396875.1 Vireo altiloquus | reverse complement strand
ACCGGGCACCGGGCTGCGGGCGCCGAGCCTCCAGCCGAGCCCGCGGAAGGGAGACCCTTCCCCACCCATGCCGGCGCGGTGAACCCGGCACGGAACGCGGTCACGCGCGCATTCCCAAAGCGGAACAAGCGGCGTCCCGAGTGCTTTCCGGGAAATGCCTTCCGAAGTATTTCGGGATTCAAGGAACCCGTCCCAGCGGTGGTCCGTGGTTTCTTCTTTCCTATGCGTAAACCGGTGAAACTTCCCAGAGCGGCAGAAAGCAAACGTGTCTGCCTCATCCCTTTTGTGTGTACGAGGTTTTTAATACCATTCGATAAATACGCGGTGACTATTTAAACATAAACCTGTTACGCCTGCAGCAGAACATTGCGGCGAACTGTTTTCTGTAGAATAAAACGCTTCGGGGTAATATTGTGTAAGTAACCCAAATTTTTTCTCTCGATTACAAGGATTTTATTTTTTAGTTGACACCTGATTAACAATATATGTAAAAGTATCTACAGAAGTTTAATTCGTGTTTGTGTCTATAATGAAATAAAGAACTTGACTGTAAATTGTCAGATTTCTATTCTGGGTTACTTTTTAGGTAGTTCAGTTTGATTCACAGTTATGACCAAAGTCTTCTGCAAAGGTACTGTAGGGACAGGAGCTTCTCTACCAATAATGCTCTTAAAGAGCTAACCACGAGCTTTTCCACTGGAAGAATTCTAAAACGCATTAATAAAAACTCTTATTTTTGTTACCTATTCATAATACCCTAATTCTAGCTTTCACTTGAGGAGAATGTGACATAAGGAAAAGTAATGATGGTACTACTCATACAAAGGATAACGCTCTTAGAATGAGATGTAGTAGAGATAATAGGCTACAGCAGGAATGGAACATCCAGGAGAAAATGCAGGAATATTTTCAAATGCATAATTATCAGAATTAGAATACAGCAAAGAAACCAGAGGCTAAAAATAACAGCAGGCTGTATCTATCAAATTTGCCCCAAGATCTTTAGTAACAAGTGATAATTCTTCAGAAAAAGTAGAGATGCTGCACTATCTTTTCACACCTTGCATGAATGGGAGCATAACACCTACTTAACTGCAATGTTGCAGTAATAAATTATTCTTTGACAAGATCAAAACAGGCAACAAAGCTGTGAGATGACACATATTTGCATTTTCTGCCAAAGCTGTGGCCTAAGCAAGGTCATTTTTCAAATGCTACTTCTCTTTTGTAATGGTGTTATAGGATCCTGAAGGAACAGGACAGCTTAGAGGTGGTGTGGTGGTTTTATGAAGCTATTCTCCTCCTAGAAATACTATTACTCTGCTCCTGTCGTCAGTGTGAGTTTGCTGTGTGATGATAGTTCTGTTTCACTCACACGGGCTGTGTGAGATCCAACATAACTTTGAAGCGATGCCAAATTAGGAGCAGCAGATCTTTTGTGAATTGGTAGATGATGGGACTGCACTGGGCCGGAAATGCAGAAATTTCCAGTGCACTTCCATTAACTATAGCCGTGTTTCCTACAGAAGTGCCATCACCGTCCTGCATGTGATACACTTCAGAGCCAGAGAACAATCGCCTGCTCAGTGTATTCCTTTTTGATCCACAATGGCCTATTCAAAAGAGGATCTGTTTGAGGAAACTGATTTGAAACTAAATTTCATATCACTCTGAAATACTGAAATGAGTGGATGTTGACTTGAAAGCTTGTCACAATCCACATAATCCTTGTAAAGTAAGGTTGGATAGCATTCCTGGAGCCTTTTCTTCCGAATGGTGTTAACTGACTCAGCACCGGAACCATCTGGTTTTGAGGTGCAGATTACCTTGGGTTTTGCTGCTGCTTTGTCACATCTGATGGCTGTAATTACAACCGTGTGGTCACTTAGCTTGGCTAAAGGGTCAACAAAAGAGAGGTTTGGCTGCTCTTTTCCTGTCGCATCTGCTTCCATTGTCACCCACTGTGCCTGTGTCCCTCGCAGCAGCCACAGTAGTGGGAGGGAGGCTCGCTGCTGAGATGAAGCAATGATACTTTTATAGCTGCCAGCTTTTATACTGAAAGTGAAGTGACTGTGCAATCATATCTAAAGTCTCCGATGACCTATTTACATTTAAAACTACTAGCTAGCGTTCTAGTTTGAAGTGGCAGATAACGGCAGATAAGCCATTGTCTCTGAAATGCATCTCCTAGTTCTCTTTGAATCTGCAAAAGAAAAGCTTCCAGAAGTGGTATCTGCCAGTAGGTGTCTACCAATAGGCTTACCAAAGGAGTAAAAAACCATATTTGAACTAACTTATGTCAGAAAAGATGATCTTAATTAAAATTTTCTCAAGCGGTACAAGGTTTCATCACATCAGTGTTTTTTGTGTTGTCCAACTTCTGTTGTAAAAACAAGTTACAATTTATTCTGATAATCGCTATAGACTCTCACAGGAGAAAAAGGAACTGACTTTTGATAAAAGATCAAGATACATCTCAACAACTACAAAAATTGGAGCCAACCCAACTTTATCTCAGTAAAATATCTAACCATGAAATTGCAAAATACCCTTGCTTAGGCAATATTCTTACCACAGAATTACATAAATTATATACAAAATCTTTGCTTTTTGCAGTCCTGATTTTTTCTTTCAAAAATAATCAAATACCTGTTTAACCTTTAAAGAATGGCCTTTAGATCTAATGATTGCAAACAATATAAAAATTTTCCATAATGTGAATTATTTAAAAGTATTTCTCACACCTTCTGCTTTCAGATATATTCCTGCATGTTCAGCTATTTAATGATCCTGCCTTGTATTTCAACAGTTTATATACAAGTTTGCGTAACTGAGGCTTTTCCTGATGGGCTTTTGATTTGTTCAAGTCAAAGGGGAAATAAAGGTAGAATAATCCTGTTAGACCACTCCGTCTGAGAAAAGAATCTGCAAACAAACATGTCAGTAAGGTTACATACATGGTGATAAGCATGCACAGCAAAATAAATCTTGCATGTATTTGAACAAAAGTGAACGATTAACTCTTACAAAGTGAATTAACAAATTGAGGAGGTCAGATGCTCTGTGATTCCATTGCCTCCAAACAATTGCTATTTCCTTAATCTCTTGTATTTAAGTTTTCTAGGTAATGTTTTTTAATTACCAGTTAAATTCTTTGTATTGAAGTATTTTACATCTTACACAAGAATGTAATCCTTGACCAATAAAGATGATTTATATGCTCCAAACATCCTCTGGAGCATTCGTAAACTTCTTTTGCACACTGCTTTCCACTGTATGCAAAAGCTTACTTCTCTTCCCATACTTTTGCCTCCTCTGAAGACGTTTCCATTCCTGGAAGTGTTGCTGCCTAATTAGAAAGTAAAAGTAATAATGAGCAACTTTGGAACATTTTACATGCATTTTAAAAATTTACATGTATTTTAAAATAATACCTAGTGCATCTCAATTACTTAAATTGAGTAACTCCGGAGCTTGAAGTCTTACAGTATTAAAGATAGAAAGGCTTCTATGCCAATCTCTATTCAATAATATAATATTAAAATAAATTTTCTTAATTCATCAGTATCAGATTTGGGAAACTTGAGTAACAAACAAATCATACAAGCATTTATCGTTTGGGATGAAGCAAGAAAACATTAGAGCAGGTACTAAATATTTGTGTGATTCTCAAAATGAGATTAGTTTAAGGTAGAATTACAGTACTTATCCTAGTATTTAGAAGACAGTTTTAAAATAATTAATGAAAACTGAAATGTAAAATCAGTAGATGGCAGTCTTTGTCTATAGAAATACTTGCAAGTTAGAAAAGGAAAATGCTTTACTGAAATTTGTTGAACTAAAAGCAACTATTAATTACACTACCTGAAAGCCACTGTAGAATTGTTTTTTACAAAAATAATTAATATATGTACAATGTTATTATACTCTAGCAACAATACATGGTAGTTTTGATTCACAACTTCCACATTTTTATGTGAATTATTGTCTTTGACAGTACACCACTAGATACACGGTGTTAGTCCTAGAATTATTTTAGTCACTTTAACAATGCAACAGCAGTAAGTACAGGTAGAATCTAGGCAGAGGAAATGTTTTGATCACATTACCTTTTATATTTTGTGTAAACTGCATGTGTAATTTTTCTTAGTTACAATACAATGCTGTGCAGAACTCAGCAGAGTACCTTGTAAAATATGTACGAAAATATACATGTGAATGTCTGGTATAGCAAGAATTGCTGAAGTCTTGGTACAAGGTGCCAAAGTTTTCTGAACTCGAATTCATAAACACATTGACTCTGTACGGTACTGTAAGTAAAATGATTGATGTACTCCTATTAAATAGTTGAATGTGGTTGATTGCATCACAGTTATGCCTAAGAACAGTGTGCTGTATATCACAGACTTCCAGAATTGCAGCATGGCTGGACTTGGAAGGGAGGTCACCTGATTCAACCCTCCCACTCAAATAGCATCAGCCTTGAGCAAGCTGTCCAGAGCCATGTACCGACAGCTTCTGAACACCACCGAGGAAGAAGACTATGCAACATTTCAGTGCTTGGTCACCCTCACAGTAAAGAAGTGTTTTCTGATATTTGGAGGAATCTCCAGCCTTTTATTTTGTGCCCACTGCCTCTGGTCCTGTCATGGGGCGCCACTGGAAATGCCTTTGCTCTGTTTGCTTTATACCTTCCATTCAGGTGTTTGTAGACATTGATTTGGTCTCCCCTGAGCCTTCCTTCAATATAAACTTCAATTGAACATTTTCATGAAGTAAGAAATAGAAAGACCATTAAAATCTACCTTGAATAAGAGGCAAACCAAACACAATAGCTGTTTATTAGGGATCCACAGCTGGCTTTTACAACTACAAAAGTTTATTGGCTGGAGCATCTCTCTTCTGAGGAAAGGCTGAGGGAATGGGCCTGTTCAGCCTCCTCAAGAGGAGAGAACTGATAGGGGACCTCATCAATGTCTATCAGAATCTGCATGGAGGATGTCAGAGGATGGAGCCAGGTTGTTCTCAGGGATGCTGAGCAATGGCAGAAACTGATGCACAGGAAGTTCCACTTGAATGGGAGGAAGAACTTCTTTACTGTGTGGGTGGCCATGCTCAGGAACAGGCTGCCCAGAGAGGCAGTGGAGTCTCCCTCACTGGAGATAGTAAAGAACTGTCTGGATGCAATCCTGTGCCATAAGCTCTAGGATGACCTTGCTCGAGCATGAGTGTTGGACTGGATTACCCACTGTGGTCCCTCCCAGCCTGACCCATTCTGTGATTCTGTAGTTCTGCAGCTACCATTACAGCACAGAAATTGTAATGTATGGTATAGTGGAACTATAGTAATTACTATAGTAATTCATAATAAATTGCATTTTTATCACAGTGATATATTTAGAAACCATATTGAACCAGAAATGAGCGCTACGCTAGAAGCAGAAATGTATTTTGCTCATAATAGTCAAATCAATTATATAATTAATTAAATCTTATGAACATTTTGATTCCAGCACTAAAATACAATTTTCTTCTTTAATGGCATGCCATTTTCATACAGGTGGCACATACCGCATATGCAAACCTTTCAATTTTTCTTTTGGAGGAAGAATTCCAAAATCTCTCGATGTGTCATTCCATTCAGTATCCCTGAACCAAGTCCCTCATGATGCTCAGCCTCAGCTGCTGCCTGCCCTGGGCAGCTCGGGGCTGGGGTTACCCCCGGTGCCACCTGCATGGCTGCCTGGGGGCACTGCCTCCCCTCACACAGGCTGAAGGAGCCGTGAGAGCAGCCCATGCCAGCCCATCCTTCACGGGTTGCTGCTGAGAAAACTGATCCCACTTAACTCTTCCAGAAGAAAAGGAAAAAGCCTAAAAACCAACCAACAGAAGATCAACAAAATCCAAACGAACCAAATGTCAGAGTGACCTGCTCCAGGTGGTTTGGGGTGATCCAGGGCAGCTGCCCTGCTCCCTGCCCTGCCCATCAGCTGTGAGCTGCTCGAATCCTGCCTGCTGGAGTGGGAGCTGTCAGCCCTGTGGTGTAAGGCACTCCTGGGAAAAGCTTAAAACAAATAACCTAGTTTAATACAATACAGTATAAAAGGCATTTTGCAGCAGGCTCTGCACTAGTTCTGATCAGAGGTCATAAGTAACTGGATGCTCTGTTCACAAATAATTGTGCCGGTTCAACTGGAGACACAGTGAACTGCAGAGCAAAACCAAGTGGGCAGGAAGAGGAAAAGATCTTCTCAATTTGGCTTCCTCTCTGGCCATCATTTTTCCAGCTACCTTCTGGAGTTTCATTGCTCATCCAGAATTGCAGAAGCAGGAGTAGTAATGCTGAGGCCAATTCGAACCATGACCAGCCAATACAATGTTAAAAACAGTCCACTTCTAAACTGAGCCATAGAAGCACAGAATGGTTTGGGTTGGAAGAAACCTTAAAGATCATCTCGTTCTGAATGATTAGTTACTTCCAATATGATTACAACCTCAACAACATCATATAATACATTTCTGGTGTGAAAATAAACTCAGAGAATCTGGGAAAATTGTGTGGCTAACTTGTGCTTCTGAGTAGAGTTTCTTTCATTTTCCATCAAAAGCAGTTGAGTTTTCGAGCAAGTTGTAATCCCAGCTGCAATTAAGTCTTCTTCTGAATGAGAACCATAGTACATCTGTGTTCTTAATAGCTAAAAATAGATGCCATTATATTTTAGTTGAATTAAAGTCAAGATACTTCTTCAAAACATTCAACTTGTTCATGTTCCTTTTCTGAGGGGAAAAGGGATTCTCATCTCTTTTTTTCAGCCAGTGAAAGACACAAATCACAATGTATTCTGGGAAAAATGTGGTAGTCTATATTGCAAACATTCTCATTAAAACAACTCTCTGGCTGAGGGCCTTTATTTAGAAGGGAAAATTTGCTTAAAAATGTTGTTAGAGCCCATGTCTGTTGCATGCAAACACTGACTCTTTTACATGTGGTTGTAAACATCATAACACTAGGAAACAAGTAATTTTAATATGCTTTAATATAATCAAGAAATTAAAGAACTTAACAGAATCTGGTTTAAGAACATTTACATTCAAGTGATTTCTAATTGTACATTTAATAATGAAGAATTATTGTAAGGAAAACAGTATGTCCATGTACTCAGAATTCCTGCAGTTTTAGTTCTAAGTCGGGAATTTTAAATCCTGAAAAATAAGATAAAGCATTAGCTGTTGATATAACACCAAGTTGGATTTAACACTTAAAATATGATGGCAGCATAAAATACATTAGGAAAAAAAGCATAATAATATTGGTCTACATTTCTATATCTCTCCAAATAGTTGAATGCACTGAAATTAAATCCTGAAGTTTGGACTTACTTTCAGCATGAGTTGTTTATCTTTGTAAGATTAGGGGATTACCTTCAGGATGTCAGTTTACTTCTCAGCATTCATTTGACAGGTAGATGACTCAGTTCTTTCTTAGATATACTTATGATCATCAGTACTTTCCAAATTTTTTACAAACGTGGGATATTTTCCATTTCTTGCTACCTGAAACACCTCTGTGCTCTCTGTTCTGGGAACTGAGTACCTACACCTTCTGTTCACTTCATCTGAAGATACGTGCATTTAACAAATCTGAGAGAAGTTTGTAGGTGGAAATCTAAGTCAATTACACAGTTAAAGGCTTTCTGAGACAACTTCTCAACAAAAATATTATGGTCTATTTGGATAAAAATGAACTAACTTACATGCAGGTCATGATTAAAAGTATTAAATAAATACCTCCTTAGCGAAATTCCACTGATCTCCTTCCATTACGTGGCTGAAAGACAAATATTTAATAAGTGTCCTATAAAACTGACAGAATTTAGTAACAAAGTCCCAAACAACTTGGTGTGTATAGAAATTGGTACATTTGTCAATAATGTCATTGTGATTATCATCAAAGTTAGACTTAAGTTATTTAATTTATATCTACCTCTGAAGGAGAATTAACCACTAAAATTTAGTGCATATCGATTGAAGAATGAATTGTCTATCTTGTATGATTTTATAAGGGGGAGAAAGCCATAAACAGTCACTTCAAGAGATCATTAATCCTTATTCTTTTTGCAATTTTTAAAAATGTGCTTTTTGATTGTTGTTCTTATTGCATTATAAGTGTTTGTTGCTATTAACAAACAAATACATGTCACTCTCAATGATTTTATTGGACTGTATTCTTTGACATAAGCAGATTTTCTCCCTTTTCACTGTGGTGTTTTCCAGAAATATTTTGCACTAGTGAGGGACTTGATATAACTTCTACTAAAGTTGATAAAAAATTTATTCCAGGGCTTAATAAGGATTTGCCTTTTACTCTGGAAGCATGAATGCACCAATGTTAATATTACCCATAACTTTAGCCTGTCATAACAAGTCTAAGGATCCAAGCTCGATACATAAGAAATGTAACTGTACAAACTTGTGGTCTTTTCTTTAGAATTATAGAATAATTTAGGTTGCAAACAAGACATTTAAGATCATTGAGTACAACCCTAGCCACATTCTTATTTAAAGTCATTAACCACTTTCTTTAGTAGAAATACTAACCAAAATCAAGAGAACTATTCGAAAGTCTGACTTGCCACCTCAATTTTGCTAAAGTGAAGTAAAAAGGCTCTGTGGCATAAAAGAGGGACACAGTAGATTCAGTCTCATGAGAATTTCTGTATCTAGTTTTTACCTTACTTGTCAAAACACAAGGAAAATGACGTGGTCAGACCTAGCACAGTGTGTAAGTATGGAGTCATATTAATATCATGTGCAAATATACTCTGTTGAACAATGCTTTATGAAGATTTTCCAAAATGCCATATTTTCTAGAACTTTCTCTGACAATTAGATATGAAATAATCAATGACTTCTTAAGACATAGCATGGTATCATGTATACACAAACCTAGTAGTATGATTTTAAAAACTTCCTACTATGCCTTTATTTTAATTCAAGAAAATGTCAGGAGCAGACCTGGATAAGTCTCGTAGGGTGGAATGCCCTTACTGGAAAAAGTTTCCTCAATCACAGTAATTCTTTCTGAATTCAGTGGTTTCTCTACTTTTTTTCTTTTTTTTTTAAACTCTCACCACAAAACAAAAATTAAAAAATCAAACAAACCATACCCTGTAGAAAAAGTAGCCTCTACTTTGAATAATTCCAGGTCCTTGAAGTTCTTCCTGAAAAAAAAAGTATTTTAAATTATATTTCCCGGTGTAAATTACTACATACAAGAGGTTGTTTATGTACATATAAAAAGTAATTTTTCAGAACTACATACAGTCTCACTCCTTAAATGCTTTATGCATTTCTCTTCATGTCAGCAACAAGAAGTTTATGTTGTCATGTAGAAATAGCAGAAAATGTATGAATGGGGCCGAATTCCACCTGAGGTTTTAGCTCAGGTCAGATTGGTTTAGAATGGTACTAGAAATGATGAACAGCCTTTGCCTCTGATTTTCCAGATTTCATTACCTAGGCACAACTGGCGTCTTCCTGGTGGCAGAGTCTCTACAGATACAGTTGCATTTTGCATCTTGCAGGAGGACAGCTATGCAAGGTTTAAATACCAGAAATGCTTGGGCTGCTCCCAGGAATGAGAGGCCAGACTGTTCCCAAAGGTGTACTATAACCACCCCTCTCACATTACCTCCCAAAGGACAGTGCTTATGGTAGTCTGTGCAGTCTGTGCTGCACACAGGGTGAAACAACTCTCTAGTGATCCATACAGCAAGGAGGGTAACAATGGTGAAGAAAATAGAAATTCTGTTTAAACGTTATGATGAGAGAACACATTAGCTTAATCACACTGTTTTATTTGCTTCTGTTAGTATCAGATAGTAGTGATGTGTCTGTCCTGCAGGTGGGGAGACAATCAATTTGAGAAACAAAATAGTCTCAGTATTATGCTTACCAGAACATAAAATGTAGATGTCTTTTATTTAGCAATGAGGGTATTTCTCAACTAAAACCTGGGGTGCTGTGATCTCTTGGGTAAATATCATAAGGTGAAGTGTCATAAAAAGGAATCACTTCATGCTCTATTCTAATGCTGTGAGAATTGTGTAAAACAGGATGACTCCCATCATTTCCAAACTACAGAAGTAGATTCAATCCAGGGAAGCTTTCAAAGGAACTAAGGTTTAAACTATACATCATTTTTGAGCCTTGATGTTAATTCTGACTTCAGTTCACCACATATAGCATTATATTCAGTTTCTTGCTGTATGTAAAACATCTGTATGGTTTTTGTTTCTGCTGTTTTTCTCATTCATTTATTTCTGTTATTCTTCACAATACCCATCTTGTGTTTATAATCTGATCACTACTACAATTTTTTTATATTTCAAAAGGATAAGATTTTTTCTGTACATTGCCTTTTAAGTGTCTTATGGGTAAGTATCTTTAAGTATCATTTGCCTTTTTTTTCTACTTTTTCTATTCAATGTGTAAACAAGGTGTGAAAACAGGAATAAAATAGGCAGCTGTTGGAAAATTAAGAAATTCGTCTAGAACATAAAAGGAATCAGGAATACAAGTACTAGTGAGAAATTGTGATTTATGTTAATATGTCATTTTCCTCTTACAGCCAGACATTTCTTAAAGATTAAATAATGTTCTTGTTTGAATTCATGTCAGAAGTTTGATATTAGAAAACAGCAGAAGCTAAGAATCTGTCGTTTTTGTAATACCCGCCTTCTAAACTTCCAAGGTTTTGGAGATGTTAATAAGAAATAAGTACCTCCTTAATGAATATGCATGTTTATTCACAAACCTGCATGTATATATGTACACAGAAAAATATGTATTCATGAAGATATATGATTGCTTAGAGTTTTATTTTAGTGCCTGCCGTCTAGAAGGTATTTTGCTCAGTCTCTTAGATTGACTGCCAATAAAACCCTCGAGCCTTCTTTCTCAGATCATATCCTATTAGTCAAGCTGTAGCTCAAGAGAAGTCAAAGCTGTGAAAAAAATCTGGTGTTGTTCCAAATTGTGAAGAAAGAATGAATTTAATAGAACATTTTTCCTCTTTCACCCATCCACCTTTTCAATTCCTTATCTAGTCGGGGAGTGAGGTGGGTGTGTTTATGCACAGCAGGTTCTGTTTTTCTTCCCAATATGAGGAAGAAAAAAGATCGGGAGCAAGATAACCCTTCCTGAAACACATTCTGTGACACCAAGAGTTGGGTAGTCCAACCCAAATATATAGGCAGAAAGGTCTACAAGGGCATTTTTAGAAAAGCTACTGAATCACAAAGTGTGAGAACACACGCATGCAGAGTTTAAGTTTACATACGTCCAGTTTGTATCTCTTCAGTCTTCTCTCATTAAGCTGAGGAACGAGTTGCAGTAAAGGATGCAGGACAGACGACTGAGAGGACACGAACACACACACATGAACAACAGTGAAATTCGACCCTTATGATGAAAAAAGTGTTTTTCTGCAATATTGGCTTGTGGACCAAACATGCACCAAAAAAGGACTGAAGATGTTAACTGAGAAATTTTTTTTTTTTAACATTTTGACTTGACAACAAACAGGTATCAACATTTATATTTACACTACACAGAGTGATGAAGGGAAAAGCTATGCATCCTACCTTTGCTAATTGAAAGTTCAGAACCATTTACACACTCCTGGAATTATTCAAACTTTGATCAGTCTCTATGAGTGGTACTGAGAATATTTCCATACAGTATTCCTACTCACACTTCTACAATTTTCTACTATGGAAATTAACAGCTTCAACCTCTGCCATACTGAAAAGTTCATTTTACTTCAAAATAAATGGCAACAAAAAAAAGGGTTTTTTGCTAGAGAACAGTGTACAGTAGAAATCCATTCTCAAGTGACATTTGTAACCGTGGCACTGGTCACTCTATCTAAGCTCTAATCATGAAATTCCTTGTGTAATAAGACTTTAAGATTGCAGATAGCCTAGTTAAGCACAGTGGCAATGTGTGCAGCCTAAGTGCTCACCCTGGAAGAACACAGCCATGTGGGATTTTAGAGAGAGGTCCGTAGGGAGAAATAAACTATGAAAACCTGTGTGTCATTAACGAATTTAAACCTTCAATTCATATAAATGTAATTTTAAAAATAATGCATTTTTGATACGATACTTCCTACAAAAGTAATGCAATTAAGAGAATTGTAATATATGGAGTAACCAGAGTTACCAAAGTGTTATTGTACTTAATAGGTAAAAAGAACTTGCTTATTTCTAGCCAATTTCGTGCTATCTGCCTAAGGTAGGCAACCATAATATCTAAAAAAAGTAGGAGTCAGATGTGAATGAAGGAGTTAATGGACATCCCAGCTGTCCACTTGGGCTCTGTCTCACAGCCAGTGGAGAGAGGATATAAAGCTGAGGAATGATGAATGTCATCTAAGTTACTATCTCTGAGAATGGCTAGAAAATAATCATGTCAACAGCTAAACCAAAAGAACTGAGAAAGTGGTAATCTCTGGGGGCAGTGGCAAAGGTATTCAGGATGGTGGTGAAGTGGGATGCAGTAACCTTTTAAGTAGGAGCAGCAGCAGAAATAGCTCATTTCACTGTGCCTTAATTATCATTAAAGCCTCCAAAGCACCTCTAGCATGAAAACATTGACCCCAATATGAGTAATATCACTTTCTAGGAAATACACCACATATTTCTGGAGAAATGTAAAGAACAAGGCAAAAATGGACATTGGCATGCAAGAATGCTAGTTAAGCAACAAGAAAATTTGAATCTGTTTAACTTTCTCAAAATCCTTTGGTGCTTAGATGCACACAGATAACAGAGGATGTATGAACTTTAAAAGCAATAATGGATCACATGTACTAGAACTGTTGGTTTATGACAATACTTTTAGAGCAACAATTCTTGGCTGTGGTTTAAACTATATTTTTCATTGAAAATATAATCCAAAGTCCAAGTGAGACTTAAATACTGTTTTGCCTGCCACATATTTGTAACGTGCAAATGAATTAATACAGTTTAATTTATAATTAATAAAAATTCTTGAATAGTATCTAACAGTCATGTTCTCAGCTCCTGTAAGTCCACATTGTTTCACTGCTTGTGCTTTAAACATGCAACCCCCAGTCCTGAGCTTGATATGCAGTTGGAGAGACTACTGCAAAAAGGAACATTGCCTTGGTTTTATATACAAGCACACATGTACTCACTCACAAGGAGGTGCTATGCCACTTACCATGATGTCTGAGTTGCCAGAGTCATGAGTCTTAGAATAATGAAATAAGAACTGTTTGAAAAAATTAAAAGTGGGGTTTTACTACAAAACAGGGCAAGAGTGTCATGATTTTCTTGCCTTTTTTCGTGTGATTGTAGGACATACATAGACATCTTACCCTTTTGGTGTTGTCTTTCTCATCTAAACCCTGTGGGAATAATAGTTGGTAGAGAGGCTTTTATTCATTAAAATAAAAAGAACAAAGGATAATTTTGATTATATACATAATCTTTTTAGCACTGGGTTGGAATATTCTTCCTTGGAAGATGTATTATATGTCTTTGTTTATTAATGTAATTAATCATTTCAAATTCTGTAGAGAGCTTTTTTTCTTTTACTCTGCTCTAGAGGAGTTAGATGTGTTTAGCAGATGTTCCCTTGCACATCCCCAGACTCTCTGAAGTAAATTTCTTTGTCCATTGAGAATTCATAGTTTTTCTAATCTAGAGCAATAAAAACGCCTAACACCTTGGAGATTATTTTCCAGACATTGATGTATCCCTGCTGTCTTTACAAGGTGTTACATTCTGACACATAGCATTTCAGAGTCAAAACTGATAGAAATACTTCCAGCGCTGCATGACAATTTGCACACTGGGTCCTCAGAGTTCATTGTAGACAATGGCACAGTGAGAGATCAATCAGGCTTCAAAAATGCTAAGCAGTCTTGTGTGTGTGTTTTACCTGTGGTTTCTGGAGAAATCCCACAACCAAAAAACAAAGTTCTTCCAGTGTACTGGACACCTAATGCAAAGAAAACAGGAACTCAGGTGTCACACTTCCAATTCTACTACATATAAAAAACAGCATCAAAATAGTAGAGTTACCTCTGTCTGACTCATCCGAGGTTGAGAATCGGTGGACAGGTAAGCAGAACATGCATCGTCTATCTGTAAGAGTTCACACACTTTTTTTAGGAAGTCAGAGTAATGGAAACAAGTGAAATAGGTATACTCTCAGAAAAAGGTAAGTGCATGGCAGGCTTGTCTACTGTAAAGCATCCTTGTAGTACCATTCATGAAACACTTTGCATTCAAAAGGGGAAGGACCTTAACCACATAGAAAAGAAAATGACAACAACAACAGCAAACTTATACTTACTGAAACTGAATAAACATTCATATCTGTGACCTTTATTCCCTTACAGACCACATATCCCTCTTAACCGCAAACTTCTCAGACAGTCATATTTTAAGTTATTGTTGTAAACATCTGGAACATGAACTATCAACTTGAATCTCTTCTGCAATATCTTTGAATTATACAAAACTGTGAAGAAAATTACAAAACTAAGGCAAGGGATTCAAGGATCAATCCTCAAACATAAGTCTTTTAATTGGATTACAGCATCCCTGCAGGTGTATGACACATGCATCCCTTAAATGATTATGATATGTGCTGGCACATCTCCTGCACACCAGTCAATTTGTGCCAGCAGTTTCCTAAACAGTGAGTGAAACACCACTACTGTTTGTCTTCTCCAGTCTTTTCAAAACTGTCTTCATGCAGTGCTGTCATAACCTTGTCTTGGAAGGAGTACTGAACAAGTGATTCCTCTCCCTATGGCTCATAACCTTATATTAACTACATACTCCTGTTGTTTCTTTTCCAAGATGAAAGAATACTGTAATACTGACTAATTTTTTAGTGGAGTTATCAATAGAGAAGGGATAGAAATGGAATAAAAGGTATTTGAGTTCATAGAAGTAATACTACCAGTGCTGAAAGCTCTGAGTATTCTGTAAGGAAAAGTCTCCAACACTACAACTGAAGTTGCAGAGTTTAATAATGATGACAAAAATCAACTTAAAATCTTATCAAATAACTTTTAAGTTGTATCAATAGTAACCTTCATCAGTATATGTTATTTTTTCATGTAATATTTTATATTGTTAGACGAAAAAAATCTTTACCACTCTTGTTGTTCACAGGCTGCATAAAAAACATAGTGGTTTGATTTTTTTCTTTAATAGAGCAGGCAATGCAATTGTTCTTGCAATTTTATTATAGATAAAAAGCCCTAAATGGCACTCATTAGCAATGAAAACATTAAAGTAAAAAAGAAATTTTAAAAAATAATGAATATCTGAGCACTTCAGGACAGGACATAACTCATTTCTCCAGAGACAATCTATGAGAAAGCATTAGAAGACAGTGGGAAAACTAATAGCTCACAGAATTCCCTTTTCAAATAGGTTTTGTTGGTAACACATCCTGTCTCTTCTCTTCTTCCTTCATCTTGCACGTGCTTGAGTGTATTAGTTCAGCTTCACTACTTTCCTCAGCATAGAGGAAGAAGTCAGCAATGAATGAGATAAAATTAAGCTGAAGTAATTTTGGAAGCTTATGCCAAAAAGAGTGCTGCTTTCTCTTGGGGATTGTTTGTGTTTGGGTTTTATTTGTTTATTTACTTGACTCAGAGTACTACCATAATTCAGTAGCAGAACAAGCCAGAGACTGGTTTGTGTTCAACATCATGGTATCTTTCAGCTAAAATCTTTGCAGAAAAAGTAAGTTTTGAGGAAAAGCCACAATTTCTGTTAATTCCTTTTTAGAAATTAATTGTTTCTGTCTTTGATGCATCTTCTCCAAAATTTTCTCTCCTGTCTCAGAAATGTGGCCTGAGAGTAGAAGATTGAAAGTTGCTTGGTGTTAAATAGCATAAAGAAATAAAAGGAAGTAAGAGACAAATAAAGAAACAAAATACTTAGTTACAAAGTTATCATTTATAAACTCAGAGCCATTCCTGGAACATACAAAGTTTATTTCGAGGCAAGTTTTCTCCTGAGTGATCCACTAGTAAAGTAGAAAAGAGAGAAGAATTATTATTTGCACTTTAAGAAACTCCAGTGAACAAGTATGAGTGAGTAATTATGTTGATTTAGGGTGTATAACTATGTATCTAAATGTTTGCCTTTAGACCACTTCCAGTCCAGCATAATTCTAGTTATAATGGCAACTTTTATATTGCTTCTATTATAGAATTTCACAAAATTTAGTATCTTATGCATACCGTTTCCCTCACTGCAATCAACAGGACCTTTTTCTTGGTTTCCAGTCACCACAGGGACAAAGCTTACAGCTAGCAAATCTTATCAAGATATGCAGAAATGTATAAAACAACTTTTTAATCCAGAATGTAAATAACTAATTTTCAAAAATTCCTTATAATTATCAGGAACTTACTTCCCAAGAGACCAGTTTTTCCCCGGAGAAAAATATCACCAGGGCTCCTTCAAGTGCTAGTCTGGAAAAAGGTTAGGTTTTGAGTCACTATCTCCAATATGAACTATGAGAAGATGACAGTAAGCAGAATGTCTTCTGTTATGGTCTCAATCAGAAGAAATTTACTCTCTGCATCTGCCCCCCTGATGAGTCACTTGCTTTCCCATGTTATCAAAAGCTACTAAATTAAATGTCAACACAATATCTGAAGGTTGCAGCAACACCAGGGCACGCAAGTTGCAGGGTAAACCCTCCCCACATGTTATGCCCTGCCACTCCATCTGTTCCAAAAGGGCAGGGAAGAGCCTGCGTTAACACACACGTCACAGTCAGAGTCAAAACAAACGTTCATTTCAGAGATGAGAGTGTGAGTTATGATACCAATCAGTAGCCAAATGTTAGAAGGGCTAATTGACATAGTACATAGTCCTTTACCTCGTAAATTGAGAGGCTAGGATAGGATTGAACAGCATCCCAGCCTTGTGTACAGAACAGAGAATGCAAGAGGCAACACTGGATGAGTTGAAACAATTCCTGAGTATTAGGCTATGAAACTACCAGATAGGACACTGTGATGCTTCCAGGGACAGTGACTGCCTGGTCTTTAACAGTTAAGTGACAACTGTTAGCAAACATAGCTCTTCATTGAGACAAGACAATCTCTTCTCAGAATGACATCTCAACACTCAGTCCCAACCCTGAAGGAACTGCTCCGAATATCTGGAAAATTAGATATTTCACCTCATTGCTGATGTCAGGATAGGAGACATACAGGAAGAGGTACTGGAAGAAAACACAGCTGAACTCTGTGCAAGAGAAATACTGGATAGTAAGGCGGGACTGTAGCAAGGATGGGCACAGAAGAAACAGGAGGATACCACATGGCAGATCATGCTCACCTCTTTCAACAGCTGCAAATCCTCATCTGATTCGAGTGCTTGGGATGGCATCGGTGCACCTGGAAGCACAAACCATGCTCAGCAATGCTGTACAGCAAAGATCATTTGTGTAAGTGTCCCATGTCAGAGATGCCTAGCACAACTATTAACTGCAAAGTCCAAGAGCTGCTTGGTCCAAAGAACTCTGTGACCCTGGCTGTTCTGCAGTTCGTCCTGTAGTTTTTGCCTGCTCTATTTCAGCAACACAGCAGGATTGTGTTCAAGTTCACAGACATGGATCTTCACATGTCTTAGCAATAAACAGTGTGGAAATTTCTTAGGTCTCAGTGAGACCTGCCCAGAAAATCACATTCCAGTGCCTACAACTTCAAGCTTTCTGAGAACTCTGCTCACCTCCAGTGCATGCACTGTGACTTGAGGATCTGGACCCTACCTCTTGCCTTCATGTATGCTACAACTGCAGAATTGAACATGCACTATGAAATGTATGATTGCATATAAATAGTGCCCTTGATATGATCACAGTGTTTTGAGAAGCTAATAGACAGTACATGTGTAGCTGGCTTTGTTTCCTCTGTCTTGCATATGTGATGTGGAAAAGCTTGGTGCCTCAGTAGATTAAATGTGTTATTAATTGCATAACGATGCAGTGAAGCTGTGCTTAACTTGGGGCAGCTCCTTTATCTCTTCCCACCCAGGCTGCAGACCTCAAAGTCACTATCACAGGGTCCCTTCCAACTCAATGTCCAGAATATTGCTCTTACCACATTATTATTTTACCTGCCAGTGTATTTCTGATAGCAGTGTATTGTTAGAGTCTCCGTAAATAACAGAAATGAGCATCACTGAATTGTGAGTACGCTACAGACTACACAATGGTATCAGTGAGGGGATGTGCTGTAACTCCCATGGGAGGGAAACTGCTGCTGGAGAGGGTGATGCTTTATCTGTACATGCCTAGCACTGCAGAAAACCCTTCAAAGCCATCTAATTTAACCCTCTGCCCAAAGTTGCTGCCCATGAGTCACACACAACCCATTTATACATGGTTCTCAAAGACCTCAGTTTTACAGAGATTTTATAACCTCCCAGGCAGTCTAAAATTACATGTGGTCACATTTTTTTAAAGATTTGAACAAAAAATTGAAAAATTAATTGAAAAATTAAACAAAAAAGAGGTGAAGGTAGACCTAGCTGGAATGTCCAGTAAGCATGGTATAAATGCCCATCATGTTATTTGTTTTGCATTTACACCTAATAACAATAATCACGACAGTAGTTAATTCCAGGCATTAAGGGATGGATGTCAAAACCACATTTTCGAACTGGCACAGACTTAAGCTGACTAGTCATTATGGATGCTTGCTTTGCCCCAAAAAGAGAACTAGAGGGGCTCTTAATTTCACACTATATAGAAGTGGGATTTTTTTTTAAATCTCTGAATTTTTCACATAACAAGGAAACTGATTTCCAAGAATTTTTTTCATCTCAAGGAAAAAATGCCAAATAAATTAAAGGTGCTACAGTTGTCTTACTTTGTCTTCTGCTCTTAAATTAGTGTATTCAAACTGGAGTATTACCTGGGACTGTTATCCTGGTTGCAAAGAGTAGAACAGGGCAACACCTAAAATTAGCACACCTTCCCCATCAAAGAATTGCCTGCCTATCTCGGAACACTACTTCTGTCATTGCCTGGTTCCCAAGGCTTTTCAGGGAGAGCTAAAGAAATTCATTAGCATGAATTAGTAAACCTTAGGAAACCAAGCAAGAAAGCCTGAATACCCCAACTTTCTCCTTTTATTTTTTTTTGGCCTGTAGCATAAACTTCTGGATAGGGAAGATGATTTATTTCACCCATTTCTCATTTTCCTTTACCCTTCTCCATATGTCCAAAAATGTTTATTTTGTGTGAACCTCATCTGTTTTGTGCACCTAGGACTCTGTTACTCTGAGGACCAACAGGTGTTTCTCCATCACCCCATGCAGAACAGGGCTGCAGTACCTACAGGACTTCATTCATTTACACAACAGCAAGCACAGTGAAACATTAAATTGTCTTGCAATATACATCAAATAACCATAGGGGGAAGGGGGAAAAAAAGAAAGCAAGAAAGAGAAGAGAGAGAGAGAGAAGAGGGAGAGGAGGGAGAAGAGGGACAGAGAGAGAAAGAAAGGAGCATGTGCTATTGAAGAAGTCCTATTCAAAGGGAACATGGAGAAGGAAATCCTTCTACAAAATCAGCATTGTCCACAACCCATTTGCTCTCCTATCCTCCAATTCTGCCATGTTTAAGAAATTCAGCTTCTTTTAAGGCAGAAGAATGCCAGATGCACTGCCTGGCACTCACTTCTTACATCTTGTCTTCCCTCTACTACTCTCCCTAAACAAGCTCCTGGCAATCATTTTTATTACTATGTGCCATTGCTCTTCACTGTGCTCCTCTTCCTTCCCTCCCCTCTTCCACATCTTCAGAACATACTTTTAACATAATATTAAGTATGCTGTAATTTGATTTCTTTGATTATCAATATTAAAAAACACACAACGAAGCAGAACAAAATCTCACATCTAAAACAAATCGCACACATATAACACAACAAAATGGAAATAGTTCTTGCAAAGCATTTTGTAATGCTACTTTGCAAGGTGTAAGCAGCTAAGCTGAGGTGGGAAAATAGAGTAAAGAGAGTATGGTTTGTTGAACAGCCCATTAGATGTTTCACAAGAGCTCCCTGCTACGAAAATAGCAACTTTCAGGATTCCTCACCTGATAAATGTCGCTACATGTTGGACTGCCAGAGAGTCCTAATTTTTCCTGCAGTTTTGTGATACACGTTGTTTCATCTCTTTTCTTTTCTTTTTGAAATCAGAGTAAATGATACTTTAAGTAAAATCTTTTAACAAAAGCCTATTCCCCAAGCTGCTGGAGTGTTTTGCCAGGACAGAGTAATCCTGCCGGGATCCGGGAAGAAGTCGCCCAGACCAGCCCCTGACACCGTGCCCGGTAGCTGCGCTCTCCAGAGCATCCTCGCCGCGCTCCAGCCGCTCCGCTGCCGCAAGGCTGGCAGGCTGCGCAGGATGCGGTTGCGAGAGGGATGCTACTCACCCTTGCAAGCAGACATCGAGGAGGCGAGGAGGACGAAGAGGAGGAGTAGCGGGGACCCGGGCAGCGCCGCGCCGTCTGCTGCCTTCCTCGGGCTGCGCTGGGGGGCGGCGGGGGGGAGCTGATGGTGGCAGAGGGGTCCCATGTCCGCCGCCCTGCCAGCCGCTCTTCTGGCCATGCCCTCGCTCCCTGCCCCAACATTTAAAATGCCCCGACACGTGGACGAGCCCCAGCCCGGCTCGGGGAGGGCTGCCCCGCTCCCCACGGGGGCCGGCGGCTGGTGACTCACCCCGCTCCGCCCCGGGGCACGGCCGGTGGAACCCGCGCTGGCTCGGCACAGAGGCCAGGAGCTGGCCGGGCTCCAGGCCCTTCATTAAACCCCCTCCTTAAAAACAAGTCCGTGTTTTAATCCCCCGGAGCCCTGCAGGAGCCGCGGTGGCTGGCGCGGAAGGGGCTGCTCCTTCACCGCCGTGAGCGTTCGCAGAGATGAAACGGGAGTGGCAAAGGGTGTTCAGACACTGTCCCAGCCCGGTGTAGTCGGGAGAAGAGGCGTGATTTAGAGCGGGGAAATCGGACCGCACTAGCTGATTTGCCCCCAGCTCGCTGAAGGTGGGGTTAAATCTCGTGGGGCTTGCATGCGGGAGAAGCCGCGGGTGGCAGGGATGCGGGGCTCTGGGGATGTGCATCCCTCCGCCCTGGCACCTGCCGACTTCTCACTGGATTTCCTGAAAACTCCCCGGCTACGGGGCTGTGACTGCCTCCTGACTTATCCTATGCCTTAAATACACACACCACGAAACAGAACTCAGTGATACGGTAATATTTAGTAAATAAAATCCTAATACTCTACTTAGCAACGTATTTTACTTATAATACAGCTGCAAACCTTGATCCCAGTTGTTATTTATGTCCGTAGATAATGAAAGTAGCTATGTTATATGACAGTCAAAAGTACACAGACTCCAAATCTGTTAAGGCACTTGGGCAGTTTAGTCCAGCCATCCCTGAAGCACAGCAAGCTCTGGCTTACCAGAGTGGCTACCCAAGTCTGCCACTGCGTCCAGCTATCAGATCCAGCTGATGATTGCCACTCCCAAGAGTGAGCGAGATGCTCAGCCTGGTGCTGACCTGTTCCTCACAGCAAGCCCAGCAGCAAGGTCTGGCTTTGAAGAAAAGTGCATTTCTGACTGCCTCTGCTTTCTCACCATTTGCTCCAGGAAGATCCTGCGCACCTGAGGTGCTGCTCCAATGCTACAGAGACAGTTTCAGGACAGCAGGTCCCAATTTAGAGTCTGTCTTTATGATTTGTTTTCCCTTCTTTTTCCATTCACTCCTATTTTTTTTGCTTGGTTGGGGTTTTTTCTGTCGAAGGAAATTAGTACATCACAGTCCATCAATGAGACAATGGTGCAATATTAGAGATTGCAATTTTCCAAAACAACTGGCAGTTCTTTCTTGCCATTTCAGTGGGTCATGAATGGGGGCTAGATAGTGTGTGGTGGACTAAATCTGCCTGACAAGAGCAGTGGCTGTTACTGTGAAACAAAACAAAACTTTGATTTATAGCCACGGTGTGGATGTCTGCTCTTTGCCTTCACCTTTATCAGTTGTATGTGAAACAAAGTGGGCTCTGCCACCCTGGACACTTCAATAGGCCATCAAAACTGTGAAAGCTTTGCCAAGCAGCATACTAAGATGCTAGAAAACTCTTTTAATGATAGAAACATCTGCTCTATCAGATTCAGTAACGAAGTTTTCCGTAATATCTGCGGACAGAGCTAATCCTTGTGTCACTGGAGAGCCAGTTATCAGACCAGTACATAAATTGAAGAAGCCTGTATTTTGTATGTATGATTGTATTTATATCCACCTAATTAAAAGAGTTTTTTAAAAACAGTCTTAATTGAGGGATTGCATTTAGTTCTGGTTTTCGTTAATAAAAGCAGATAACATTTATTTGAAGAAATTATCATAAATGGGGAGTCATCAGTGCTGAAAGGTATCTCCCTAATCTATCTTGATTCAAATTCATGAATCAGTGTCCCAAGCTTTAGCCTAAGGAACGATTTAATTCGTTATGCATTTTAATTGTTACAGTTCAGTTAAATACTTAATAGATTGTGAAATAAAATAAATTACAGTCTATTATAATTTGAGTGGAGGATACCTGTAAGTATTCTGTACCTGTTGAATGGTGCAGAAGGTTTTAAGAATACTGAAAAAAAGATACATCTTGAATTAAACTTTATTTTCAGGTGAAAGGGTTCTGATTAGCCCAGAAGTTGCATTTTTCCATGGTGTGTTTTAACACTGAAAACTGAAAAATTTTGCTGAGCCCACTTGCACAAAAATGTATTAAGAGATTTTGAAGATGATGAGAAAAAATTTCCAGGTAGAAAACTTCTGGTCTTCCATTTACCATTATAAAAAACAATCTAATGTTTCTCTCTTGCTTGGATTTGTATTGCTTGATAATCTTTCATCTGAAATGTGAATTTTGTTTCCAGGAAATTCCTGCTAATGGGCAAAAGCAGTAGCCATTGCACATTCAACCCTCTCTGTGCCATGAGTTACATTGCCTGAGTCCTAACAGGCTACACTCCTCCAGTGCTTCCAACCCAGTATGAACTCCATTTCATTGTACACTATGCCTTTTTACTAAAAACATCTGTGTAGTTTTGAGTTTCCTGATACTGGTAAACTGATTTGGGCATCGCTGTAATCCTCCTTGAAATATACTAGAAAAAAAAAATATAACTTGTAACAAAAATGTACATTTGCACTAAGCTCAGACTATATATTATACCAAGATAATATTTCTATTGAAATTTGTGCAAATTTTGACAGAACAAGTTCTCCAAGCTTGAATCTGAGTTTATAGGAAGCTGGCATGGTTTATGACAGTCACTTCTATGCAAGGAACTCATGGAAATTCAAGTAAGCATCCTTGTAAACAGGAGAAAAAAATATGCCTTTGTCTATTGTATCTGGTTTGGTTTTGTTTAATTGCTTGATGAAATTAATGTTACACTATTGCAGGAACAAAACACATCCTCATTAAACGAATAGCTTGGAGGATGTTTTGGATGCTGTAATTAGCTTCTTTGAAATATTTATGTTCTTCCTAATGTTGCTTGAATAAATGTTAATTATGGCTAGTGGAAAGGAAATCAAAGAGCTGAGTATGTGAAAACATCATCTTCTCTGTCTCTGCAAAGGCAGGGTCAGGAGGTACGTCACTGGATCCACTCGCTGCATGCACACACACGCAGCCTGTGAAGAGGTCGATGCATACCAGGTTTTCTACAACTTTAATTTAATAAAAATTATGAGAAACCGTTCCTCCTACATCTGAACACGAGCACTAGGCGTGCTTTTACCCATACTGAATTTTCTTCACCAATATATTCCAAACTTACTGGAGAGTACTTGAAACAGCTCACTGCGTGCAAACACGCGGAGGTTTCTCACAACTTCAGATGGGTCCATTAATAAATAACTTCTTTATTCTTCTGTACAATGGGCGAGTTGCGTACATGGATTTTGTTCTTACTTGTTTATGTTCTAGGGAATTAAATTTTGTGTAGGCAAATCTCAATAACTAATTAATGCCTGCTCAGACACTGTGCTCCTTCAAGGTATTCTCTCCTTTTATTACTAAAAATGAAGAGAAAGTTTGTATCAAAACAGAAAAAGATCCATAAAGAAAAGTTACTGGAGTCTCAATTCAAGAATAAGCATCTCTAAATGGGCTTTTATTACAGTGTTGACCTAACACAAAGAGATAATCACTCAGTAGTAGTCTTTAGGGATGTCTCCCTGCAAATAGAAAGCAAACAACAAAACCCAAGTCATGTAGGGCATGAGAGACCCAGTATTTTCTCAAAAAATTCCTTTTTAGTTTTTTCTAAGATGATGCCTCAGCTCTTCCTTTATGAATAAGTAAAGCATAAATGACCCTCCAATGAATTAGATCTTGCCTGAACTACTGGAAATGAGAACAGAAAACCCAGCCCCTGTCCTAAGAGAGAGCCCATCAGGGAACAGTGATGGGGCTGATTGCAGCAGGGGTTCAGGGCTCTCTCAAAAAGTTACAGAATGTTTTGCATAAAGAATTCCTTGTATAAAAGAGAGATGGCTGGACCCTTTAATGACTAGAGAAAATTTGCTCTACAGATGACAGTAACTAAATTCAGGAAAAACATTATAATCTTTCCAAAATTGTGGCTACCTGTGAATACCCAGAAGAAATGTGTGATTTTTATGGACTTGCGTTTGTTTTAGAAGTGGAAGAGGTCACAGAGGATAAATCTTTCTCCACCAAATTCATATCATTTTCCATATTTTCCACCAGTATTCATTATTTATTTTATACATGGGGCTGGAAACAGAAGAGTTTATTGTTTTATGAAGTCCTGATGATCGTAAAAAAATATAAATTTCTGTTTGAAGGAAAGCAATAACTATCTACTACGATTACTATTTAAGAAGTATGATCACATGAATTTTTTAAAAAAGGTTATTCTTCAAGATAATCCCATCTCACTTTTCTCTCCTCAGTATTGTTTTCAGAATGTTCAGGTTTTATTAACTGAAAACACCTTAAGCAAGAAAATGAAGAAGTGAAGGTAGATGAGCAATGACACTTAGAAGATGCTATTTTCTCTTCCACACCCATGTGAGATGAGCTGGTTTTACAACAGGATCATTCCTCCTATAATAAGAGACAAACACATACTGTGATCTCACAATTGTTTAGTGTAGTTTTTTTCACAATATGCACATAAATCCAGGAGAAAGGAATCCTGAAAATTCAGTGTACAAAGTCCAGATTTTGCCAAAACTTTTGAGTTGTCATTCATTTCAGAAAAAGAAAAAATATATATAATCCAGGGCTGAATTTTGTACTCTGTCTAAACTCTAGTATTTCACCAAAAGTTTCCTCCCGGCTTGCTACTGAGATACAGCTAATGCCAACGGCAGGAAATGTCTTTGCATGGGTGCAACATGTAAACACTTGCTTGAAAGCCTGAAGGAAAAGACCATAAGGAAATCATTTGGAAGAATGGACTAAATCCCTCCTAGAGATTTCCAGTCTGAATCGTTCTGAGATTCTCTGCCCAAAGTGTTAAGCAATGGGATCCCAGTGGTCTGCTGTTTGGCCTGTTTATCTGCTCACTGTCTTCCTGAGACCAGAGTGCTTGGCTCATGTCAGATTTACTTATAAATCATATTTATTAAAAGAGAAGAAAACTGAAGAGTAATTCATAGATTTTGTTATGTCAAAATATTCGTAAACAAAACCCCAATTCTACCAACCCCTTCATTCTCATCCCAGCACCACAAATCTGCTTTTACTGTGGGTGAATCAGCAGGGCACCTTACCGTACAGGATATAATTTCTGTACAGAGCCTGCAACAGTTTTTTTCCATTCTACCAAGCACTGAATGCAGAAGGATGCCAAAACCCATCAGTAGATTCTTTGCCAGCAAAACTCAAGAAATTTCTCTTTTCTTAGTTTTAGGTTTTTTGGAGTCTATGATCTTGTTGTTTCAACTTGGAAGTTTAACAACTAATACAGTTTTCTGTGCAAAGTTGGATTTTGGAAAGCAAATTCTTCTATTCATCTCTCTTGAGATACACTACACTGCAGTCATAAGCCCATACGGCAATGTCTTGAAAACTAAGTATCCCAAGGAGTTTTTTGTAAGTTATCTTACCTGTCCAATCTGAGACACCGTGATCAGACACACGAACTTTTCGATGGCCTTACAATAATAAACCCCAACTCAATAATTACTAAAAATTTTATACACATCACATTCTTTATTATCTTAAAAATGGAATAGTTTTCTGTGCAGATTGATCAAATATATCACTGATGAGCAGCTCAGTTTCATTGCCCACTCCTTCCAGATTTTGTTGGAAATCCTCTCATTATAAATCTGGCTGCTCATAGTACATGATGGGTCATACAGTTACCTTCAGGAAAAACGGAAGGTGACTTTCCTTATAAAAATGCTACTTAGCAGGAAGAAACTTAGCAAATGATGAATAATACAGGCTATTCCTACTGCTATGAGTGGCAGCTCTCCCCATAGCAGCAAAGGGAACCCAACTGCATGCACCACTCTTGCACTCTCCATCTCAAATGACAGCCCGGGAGTGAGTAGGATCATTATTGCTTATTATTATCATGGAAGTGAGCCAGCAAGGGCTACAAGAAGTAACTTTATATTTTAACATGTTGTAATAGGTTAAAAATAGGTTAATGCCAGGAGAAAGAAATAGTTTTGGTTTTGGAGGGTTTTTAAAATGCACTTAGAAATTTAGGAAAAACTAGTTTTAATTGACAGGAGGAGCATGCAACTGTCATATTCTACAGGGAAAAATCAGTCTGCACTAATGAGATTTTCATTCCTAAATTCTTCTAATTCTGATTCCATATTGCTGTCTTCCCAGACAAAAGAACTCCTCAAAGATACACATCAGCTATGAAAAATCTCCAGTTTTACAGATGACATGAGATTTTTAAAAAGAAATTTTTTATTTTTATTGGTGAATATGATCAATGAACGCTGCAGAAGTCAAGGATGACAGAACAACTCCAACAAAACTATGAAGTTGTGAGCTCCAATGAAAAATAATAAATCAATTCAAGAAGTTTGTGTGTGAAAATATGGATTATATTTTTTTTCAAATGGACTGAAAATGACAGCAACTTATGAAAAGAAAAATTATCATCCTAAAGCACAGTCCCTAAAATGGAAGAAGGCTGCAATACCTAATACTACATAATAGGCAAAAATATATAACAGGTCAAATTGTGTCTTTTCTTGAGGACATGTGATAAAATGATCAGAAAGGAATATTTAACAAATATTACTAGAAATGAGGTTGTGTAGGGGTTAAAAGGTTTAGAGCACACTTCTCTCTCCAGAAAATAGATTATCATTTCTGCATGCATTGGCACAAAGGGAACATGTAAAGGTTATTTTCAGACTCACCCTGGGCTGAGCACATTTTTGTAGAATAAGGCAATGTAGTCCTTCTCAAGTGAAAAGAGAATTCAAAGCGCTGTTAAATCAAAAAAACTGTATGCAACTTTTCTGCAATAAGAAAATTGGGGCAGAAAACAACCAAATTTTCAGTTGGGCCCAAATCAACTTTTGATTTATACTCATTAAGAAACCAAAATTGATTTCCAGCAATTTTTGACATTTAAGATTAAGCAACATTTAAGGTTTAAACAAAACAAAGTTTGCCTGAGCTTGAATCACTATGCAAATTAATGGGATGCTTGAAAACAAAGGTTCAAATGATAACAGCACTCAGTGACACATAATCCTGAGGTTTCTGTCCTTGCTGGGCAATCTTGTAATAACACAGAGAACACAGGCAGCCATCAGCTCCATCAGGAGTGACCATGTGTTGATGCTTCCGAGCTCTGCTTTTGCTGGGCTTGTTTTCACTGTGGCAGATTTTTACTGACAGATCAGCTGAATCTCATTACTTCAAGGAGTCATGCTTCAGGAAGTGAGCACCTTGAAATGTCACGACCTTTCCCTGACAAGAAAAAATGTCACCAAAGAAAACACACTAGAAGTGAAAGACAAAGACCTGGGATCACAACTAATGAAAACACGTTTATTGCACTATAATAAAGTAATAGACTTTTCAATGGAAATACGATTTCCACTTGAATGGCAGGTATAGAATACATACAGTGGTTTTTCACTTGCTCAGTCCCTGGTGAAAGAGCATCTACTACTCTGTTACTCTGGTTTGTCACGGGTGAAGCAGAGAACTAATGCAGCTACACTAACTGAACTGAGACCAAGCCAATTGTTAACACATTCTGTTCTGGAAATTCTTATTCTAAAGTCACAGCTGGACTGTGAGTCAGGATTGGAGAGACAACGTTTCTCTAGAAACGTTGTCATTTTGCTAGACACACATGGCCTGATGTTAGCTCTTGTGATGAACACTCTGAATCTAGAGACAGCTTCTGATTTTCAAAAGTATCAAAAGGAAAAAAAATTCAGGTGCTCTGTTGGCATGAACTACACACTTATGCTAAGGAAAGGTATCAGGGACTTAGATGAATTTATGCTAGCTGAAGTTTAGCTCCAGATAATCTTACTGCCTGACGGCTTAGGGCTGAGCACTATATACAAAAATCTATGTAGGATTTTTCTCTATATTTAGATAAAGTATTTTATTCTGCATATAGAATTTTTGTACTTTTTTGAAGAATAGATGTTTTGTAGAATTTTGGGTATAGAATATTGCATATTTTATACTGCATGTAGAGTTTTTCTCCCTCTTCCTTCCGAATAGCAATAGAAATTTTGAAGCTGATGCAGCAAGGCAATAAAGCACCAGCATTGTCTTTCCTTAGTGGCCAGCACCAGATCTGACATATTAAACTGGAATTTGCAGCATGTGAAAGAAAACAAAGGTGAATGAACTCCTGGGCAGATAGGAGAGAGCAAGGGCAGCTATGGGGTGAGCTGCCCTGCATTATGAAATCAGCTTTTGATTGCACTCATCACCATGTGCAGAATGATGCAACATGACAACCCAAACTTGCGAAGCTCAAACAAAAAATTTTTTTTGCTGATGAATGTGAAATCTCGTAGAAGCTACGCGGAAATATTCCCAGTCTAATTGCCCAGACAGCTTCTGTTATCATTGAAGAACACAATGCCTTGCCCTGCTTCCTTTCCTGGACTATGTTTTTGTGAAACTTCATGTGCGTTTTCCAGTGCCATGGACAAAGTATTTGCTCAGGATAGTACTTCTACAGGAACAGATACTGATAGAGCTTAACTGCTCCTGGTCTCCCCCGAGAAGGAAGGTAAAACAGAGTATGTGTTACCTACTTTTCTCACTAACAGAAAACAGAGCTAGAAATTAATCATCAAAGGCCAAGGACAGCCAGTAAGGTTTGAATGCCTTGTCTTGGTTTCAAAACATGGAAAATTATACCCTTCCCCTAGTCAACTAAAAGAGAAGACCACAAACCACCACACACACTCTACCACCACACACACTCTACATTACTTAGCTATAGAAAATAGGCAGGCAAAAAAAGAAACAAGGGATGAAATCACTCCTTCCTTCCGCTGGGACAAGGCTCTGCACACACTCAGGAGGCTCCCACATGGAAAAGGCATGCTTGCTCTATCCAAGAAGGTTTGAAGGGCAGGAAGCACTGATGAGAAACTCCCTATAACAGATGACCTGGTTGCTTCTGCAGAATGACTGACAACCAACATTTGCAATTTTCCCCTTTCAGATGGCATGATTTCATGGCTTTCTGTCTAAATCTTCTGGTCTGTTTTGGGATCGAAGTGCTAATTTTTCTGTCTTTTTAAAGTTTGATTCAGAAGTGGGAGTTGGGATATCATCTTCCACAAAAATTAGCACACTCCAGACATTTTGAATTGATTCAAATCATACTGCACATTTCCAGATTAAAGATCTGCGAAATTGTAAATGCCTCTGAGGGCTAGACAAACTCAGAGTCTTTCCTAGCTGAAGGATGCTTAATCTTAATGCTCATACAGGCTTAATTCCATATACTGTGGGTGACTCATTCTTTCCTTCTTTTTAAAAATCTCTGTGTTGGTAACTCTCATAAAGCAGCTGTAACACATATGTTATGCCTGTGCAATGGGTAGAGTACCTAAAACTAAGAATACTGCTTTATGTCATGTTTATTGTTTGAAAATAAAAGTTCTTTACTTTGATTTTTATTTTTTACTGCCTTTGCCCCTATTTTGGCAGTATCCTTTTCTGCATCCCCAAACATACAAGCCTTCCCTTTGGGATTCTTTGATATGTCTCCAGCTAGGTATGATTCTTTGATATATCCACAACTACAGCCTCCTGGACCTGCAAACCATTTCACTTTCATGGCAGGCAAAAGATTTAAGAGATTTTTGCAGCCTCTGTATCTCTTTCAGTTTATCAGTCCTGATTCATCCCGAATTACAATACACAGAACCATTTAGGAAAAGACCTTTAAGACTGAGTCCAACTGTTAGCCCAGCACTAAACCATGTCCCTAAGTGCCGCATCTACATGAATTTTAAATACCTCCAGGGATCGTGATTCCACCACTTCCCTGGGCAGCCTGTTCCACTGCTCAGAAACCCTTTCAGTGAAGAAATTTTCCCTAATTCAATCTAACCTCTCCAATGGGCATAACATAAAGATTTTTATCATCTGAGGACAAACTTTGTCTAGAAAAAGAACAGTCTTAGAAATAAGTGTACCCAGGAAGCATGAAAAATTATGTTAAAATCTCTAACAAATCTGTTACTTTCTCAGTATCGCTAATTACTCATAGGTATTTTTTAATCTTGAAGAAACAACGTAAAAGCACATCTTTCTTCTTTTGCTACTGCAGACATATGGGGTGATAGGGTTACTTGGACATCATCTCCATCCCATGAAAAAAAAGTTAAAATAATAATGCCCCTGAAGTCAGGTGATTCTAAAAGTCAAGCATGAGTTGGCATCTCTTCTCTGGGCAGATCTAAGTCTTTGAAATGCCTTTTTTAAGGGCAGCAACCTTTGCCACTGTGGCTCTCCTTTTCTGAACTGCTTGATGTTCCTCGCGTTGTCAAGGAGACAGTGGGATTTTTACAGTCCAAACCCAAGGAACTCGGACATCATGCTGTGTTCCAACCATCTAAAAAGCAGTAGACTTGTGATGTAGGAGTTTAAAACGAGCTTCTAAACTTCAGTTTAATTTCCAGGTATGTAATACCTGTGGGGAATAATGGTTGGAAATTGGGGTTATAAAAATATGCATTCATATACTGTTAAAGAAATGTGAGCTCTTAATTCCAGTCTAGAGAATCACCACAGATACCTATTGCAGACCAGTTCTTTTCTTTCTCATTCTCAAGATGCTCCTAAGGAAGCAAGTCAGTGAGCTTTAAAAAATAATCTCTCTTACGAATTTTTTATTGCTAATACCTTAAAAAAATTTTTTTAATTCTTTATTTACCTAAAAATTAAATGAATTTTAAGAAATGTGAATCTCTTTTCGGAAGGAAGAACATGAGAAAAAATATTCTTGGATTTTTTTGCAAAACTTGTGGCCTTGACACGTTTGTAATTTGACACATTTCCTTGCTGCTCCCTCCAATCATCCCATCCAATCAAGTGGGTGTAGGAAAACCTCAGCAATTTGTTCATCTTTACTGTTGAAATACCTGATAAATGTTAAGAAAAGAAAGAAAACAGGTTTTAAGCAAGAATGTTTAGATCCAAACGTAGTCCAGTGTCAAAGCAAAAGAGAGGTGTTTTTAATACTGCCAAATAATCTTGCACTTTCACACCAGATCATTTTCAAAGATACTAACTGATGTGATGCCAGCTATATGAGACTATGCCCTGGACTGCAGAAAATCAAATTTTAAAAAATGGAACTGAAAAACATAGGTTCATGGAATGCTGGCAGTGGAAATTAAACATAGTGAGAGAGAAAGCATTCTGATTAAAGAAGTAAATTTGTTGTTAAATAAGAAGTTGGGTCCAAAATCAGCAACTGTTTCCTAAGAAGGCAGAGGCAGATGAAGTTGCACAGTAAGTCCCCCTCCTTCTCGCTGCTAAGAAATTAACTTCTTTTCCTGGTCACCAGTACAAGACCAACATGTACAAGCTCTGACAGTGCTGCAGGGATTAGGTCGCTCCACTGTTTTCCTGGGACCTTGGTACTGCAGGAGATACTTCATGTTCATCAGTGTGTTAATGGGGGACACTGAAGGGCATCGACCTCCACTGCCTGTGTCCTGCTGAGAGAAATTCTTTAAAGGTGAGTAACTTCATGTCGCCTGGACAGCTTTTCTTGATCTCCAGCAAACCTTACTTGTCCTCTCTTTTCTAACCAAATGTCAGAAAATTATATGCTGCAAGCAAGAATTATCCATTATGAGGTTTCATGCTGGCTTTCAGTTAACTTCCAAGGAAAGGAGAGGTACTTGTGCCTTACCTTGACTAGTTAGGAGAAGATTTACAAAGCAGGTATGGCAGCACAAGTACTGAAGTGATTATCAGTATGGCTGTTCGTAGGACTTAGCTGTACTAATAGTGGATCTAAATAGAAATAATAATGTGGATGCTGACAAGTTAGTCAAGGAGAAATTTTCCAGCTCTTGGCCCTGTTAGTGAGAAGAAGTTGCTTTCTCACAAGCGGAGCTGAGAACCAGAAGAAGATTGTGTAAACCATCTTGGGTGTACTCGTAAACTGCATGTTGCAGGTGGTGTTTCGCACATTTGTTATTTCTGACTTGTTATTCTGTAACTTGCCAATGATGCTAAAGTGGTGCTCACCCAACACAATGGTTGTGTCCTGCTCTAGTGATCCTGGGTATAAAATGGCAAGATCTTAATAAATGACTTTTCTCATCTGAACTTTATACCGCAGTTTCTTGCTGTGCCCGGATTCTCCTGTGACATAATAACAATTTCCAGCCTGCTTTAAAATTGTTTATTTCATAATATCAAGAACACACATTGAAATTTTAGTAATAACCCATTTACATTTTTAACGATCTAAGTTCTTGATGCTGGAACTACAGAATACCAAAGAACAGCTCGAAACTACAATTATGAGTCCTCACACTAATGTTCTCCCCTTTTATGACACCCAACCAAACCGTTAAATATTTAACAGTGTAATGAGTAGGAGTGTAGAATGGGCCAATTTAATCTCTCCTTACTTGGCTAAAATGGCTCTTCTGTTATCCTGTGCATGTTAGCAGTTGTGAATCATTAAGCAGAATGGCAGATAACAAGTTTATCTACACACTACTCCAATACCTCATTTCCCACAGCTCTAAAGGCCAAGTTTCTTTCAGATATTTTTCTCAAGCGAAGAACAAATGTCAGGTTGACCTAAGAACTGTTATTTTCTTAATTTTCTTTGTGATTTTTTTTTCCTGGCTAGTTGTGGGAATTTTCTCAAATAGCTTGACAAATACAATTTTTTTTCAAAGATAACCCAACTATTATAAACTACCTCCCTGCAACTCACTGTGCCACAAATTTCTCACACAACGGTTTTTAAATTTTCCTTCCCTCACTGGTGCAAAGGGTTGAATGTACTAATGTATTACTTCAAGCAGCCTAAAGATGATAGATATGAAATGGTGGCACTACAAGCGATGCCCAACACCTCAAGCACCCCAAGATACTGTCAGAAGCAGTAGTCCCTTTGGACCAGCTCTGCTGTAGCTTATCATCTAACATGTGTCATTTGACTTCATACTCTTCTTTCCAAGCAAGAGGGGAAGTTAATGCACTCAACCACAAATAATGCAAAATGTAGCACATCTGTGTACAGCAACAAGACATTTGATGCCAAGGTGATAAGGGGCTCTGACATACCTGGAGGTATGATGCTCCTGGTCTGATTCTGACAGGCTTCTCTCTCACACCTTCTCCCCTTTGCCCTGGACATGGGCAGCAATTAAAAAAAGGAATAGAAACTGAGTACCACCTAATTTATGAGAGTAACATAAGGAATTTTCCATCCTTCAAATACTACCCCACACTGAAAGCTGTAAATAAATCATGCTGCATTCAGACGTTTTTAAGCATGATAAGAATATTCTAAATTACAGATGATGAAATCAGCTACAGATTTACACAGAGAGAAAAGTGTAATAAAGTCCCATTTTTTTCCCCTAAAGGCCCAGGGAGTTTGATATACTATGTGAGAGGGTGTTTCAGCTGAAAAGTGTCCATTGAACATCCTGAGATGCTTTATAAGGACTCATCAGTTCTATACTTCATACTTCACCAGGGGAAGTCTGCAATAGACATTCATTCCCACTAAAATTTCAGGATTTTGGTTGTTGTTAGACTACAAGAGTAGTCTTAAAACTGTGATGGTAAATCCCAAAACTGCCCCTCTAACTTACCAGACAGCCTGGAAAGAAAAAAGGTTTTGGGAGGGACCCTGGAGGCAGAGAGCAGAAGGCTCTCTGGGTGCAGAGCAGCTGGACCTGGGCTACAGCTTATGTGCTGTTAGGGGCAGGAGAGCCCTGTTTGCTGGGGAGATTGTCTCTCATGGGGCACAGCTAAGTACATCTGCAGGGCTGATGTCTCAAAGAGCTTTGGCCTCGGGGCCCAAAGGCCCTGGGCCAGGCCCACGGGAAAAGTGACTGCAGAGGCTGTAGTACAATTAGGATAGAAATCAGTGATATAAGGATCTGACCAGGTCCTTATTGGAGGATAATCCTGAAGCGTCCTAGGATTTTTGGGCTGAGGTTGTCCCCACTCCCCCCACACAGTTAGTGTGTGACAGTTCAGCTGAAATAGTGCCTTGCCCAGGAAACAAAATGTCTTGGATGACAAAATACAAAAAGCCAGTTTCTGCTGGATTACACCTGGGCCTTGAGACTAACCACAGCATGAAGAATCCAGAGCAAATAACCTGTCTTCAGTGTACCCCACACTTGGTTTGCTAATTTATTCTTTCTTTTCTGTTACAACTCAGAGTGGAACAGGGCCCCCAGCCTGATGAATAATAAAAATCAGAAAGATGGCAAGGGCGAAAACACTTTGGTTCATACCAGAGTAGGAAAGTTGTCCTGAATTATTTGCCTTGCAGCTTTCCCTTGACTTTTGTTGTTGCACTCCCATGTTCACACCGTGACACTTCCAATAAATTTACCTGCAGTAAACAAGTAAAACATAAAAGACCTATACTCTGTGGAACCAGCAATAAAATGTTTGGGTTCAGAAAGCTTTCTCCCAAAATCTGTTTTTCAGCAGTATCCAGCCTCCTGCCAGTCATTTAGAGGTCCCAGAGGACTTGTTTTACTGCTGGCTTTCCATTTGCCCAGCCTGGGAGAGCTTCTTCTGTGCTCTCCCTTATGCTACACCCACACTTGGGGGGCACACTTGGGACTGGAGGTGTCTCGCCAGGTGGAAGCCCCACCACAAGAAGGACAAGCCACGGAGCCCTTTGTGGCTGGAGCCCAGACCCAGGAGGAGCTGCCCCAGGAACTGTCCATGAAGTCTGCTCATGGGAATCCCTGACACTCCTGTCGCTGCTTGCCCCTCATCACACCTCACACTTATGCGCGCTTCTGGCACAAGCTTTTATTCATTACATGAATATTAATTACAGCATTACATGCAAAATAATTAAAGTTGCTGTAATACTTCCCCACTTTTCCAGCCTTGCCCTGGAGCTCAGAAAGCCTCATCATGACAACTCCCATATCTGCCTGCTCAGTGTCTTTCTGGCCCAGGGTAAAATTAATTTCTCATAATGAATGCACTCAAGCACAGCCATGGAGCTGTTAGCTTTACTTCAGCAGGGGTTTTTAATATTTTTTCAAAAATGAACAGCTATGTAATCACTATCCTAAAGATAAATCCTAGAGCTCTTATTAGCATTATCTGAGCAAAAGAGTGCAGGCAGCTGTTGGGAGAGTTTCAAGTCCATCTTGGGATCTAAACTGTTCTAAGGAGGTGTTTATCCCATGGAGTGCTAAAAGTTCCGGTTCTGGCTGTGGGAGCCTGGTTCTGTGCTAGTGTCCCTGGCCAGGTTTCACTAAGGTCACACCTTTCAGCCAGTAGAAATGAAGAATCAGTGCAGGTTTAATTGTCCTTGTGGATTCAAGACAGAGCTGAGGTACCTATCTAATTTCTGGAGCCAGGAAGGACTAAAATCACTAAATAACCTTCTATTTCTAGAGGCACATTGTAAAAGAAAGATTCCTTAAGCCTCTTCCTTCAAGAGACTCTTTAAAGATCTCATCAGGAAAAAACCAGTATTTGACTTCATTTAGTTCTCTCTTTTTTTAGTGATACTATTATCTTTGAAGGCACATTAATGGATCTTGAACATTAACTTTTCTCTTGCCCAGGTTATGGTAGTGGATTTGCCTAAAATCCCCTGAAATTTCAATTCAGTATTCTTTGAGTGAGGATCACGGGAGAAGGAAGTGCTTTTCCAACCTCTGTATCCCTCATTTCATGTTATAAAATAAAACAATAAAGTAACTGGCAACAATATAGTCAATGGCAACAAATTGTTAAGAGGTTCACTCACCTTCCTCAAGGGGCAATGAACTTTATAGACTGACTCACTCACAAAAAAAGAATTTTTATTTTGTCCTGCCTCTCATAAAAAACCTTTGGATTTCCTGATTCCTGTCTCTGGGAAAGCTGTTTTATCTCACTGTTTAAGAGGATATTGAAAAACAGAAAGTTGTGTGTATCTTCAGGCAGGGTCTTTATGTATGTGCCTTTCAGGGTGAAGCCATAGCATTTGAGGCCATTCTTTATTAAGAGTGTAATTGTGCATACAACCTACAAACTTTATGTCAACACAGGCATCCAAATCATATGTTAGCTTAAAATTAATAATTGGAGAAAAAGAAAAACCTAATGTTTTAGCTCTGAAAAGAGGCCATTCGGAGTTACATGTGCCATGTTTTAAGTTAAACATAATGGTCTCTGTTCAGAATAAATTGTATTTTGTACACATGTGCCCACAGGAATTCACTAGATCTGCAAAATTAAGATTTTCAAAAAGGCATATGGTATTTAGGCAGTGTATAGAGAGCATACATACAAGTTTCAGAAAATAGAAGATTATGCAAAACTTATTAGAAGAAAAACACACAGCTTCTTTTCTGAAGATTCATGAGGCTATATTTTCACCGTATAGTAAATTTAATCAATGTGTACCATTGAATATTTTTGTATAGACTACTGCCAAGTATGAGATTTTTATGGTCCAGTTCAAACTGCCGAAGAAAGGTAAAACAAGCTGCAGATGGTTTGCTCAAAGAAGACAGCAAAGCAAACAAAAAAACCCCACACCAACATATATAGCCCAAGGAAATAGACTCTGAAATAGGAGTATGCACAGCTTTCTAGTGTATCTACATTATACAACACAGTACTACTTTATTTGTGGGACAACAAATTTTAATACAAACCTTTGATTTCTTACTTTGGAAAAAGAACTGATACCTTTGATTCATTACATTTCCACATTTCCCATGTCCAAATGGGAAATTCAGATCTAAAACCCTAATTTGTTCTTTGAAGCATAATTAAAATAAAAATAGCATCCTGGAAATCTCTACCTGAGGCTAAATAGTTCTCTGCCAAGTCCTTCAAATTTACAACTAGAGCATGTATTTAACTTCTGTTCATTTCTCTTATTGCAAGTTTAACCTGTTGCATGATATCCTTCCCCGATACAATGCACTTAAAACATGCATCTCTGGCCTTAGAGGAACCTATGGCTGACCATAGGCTCAAAATGATTAGGAAACAGGCACCTCTGCAGAGTGGTGCATGAACTTGGTTAGCTCTCATCTCTTTCAGTATAAATTTCTAGTGCTAAATACAGCCAAAGTGTAAAAAAAAAATAAAAATCAAAACAATTTTCCATCTAGAAAAAGTCAGCATCTCTACCTGAGTAAAACAGATGGCTACAGCATGCCCCTCAAAGGCCAGCTCTCTCCTGAGCCTGGATTCATTTATTACAAGGCCTTCACAATTCCCACTTGGTCACCCCACCACAGTCCAGTCCAGTGTGCAAACACCAGTGGGAACGTTCCTGTTCTGCCTTTGTTCCTATGCTCAGGTGCAGAAAGGTTTTGGATTATATGTTGAAAAGTCTTCTGCCTGACCTGCAAGATGTAGGATGGTGTGGTAGAGCTTGCCAGCTCTAAACATGTTTCCTCATATAAATCAACCTTTCCATTTTTGTTGTGGTATTGTTGGGGCTGACAATATTGGGGACATTAAACTCTTCTCCAAGCCTCTTCAGTTTTCTTTTTGTTCTCCCAGAAAACCACACAAGTCTGAGTGGTTCAGAAAAACTCCCTTCTTACATTGACAGAAATTGCTGCTGTTTGCAGTTGCTTGTATTTTATGACTTCTTTCACGTGACACAGGTATTTTTGTAAAAAATCCACTGTTTTCCCTGTAGTTCATATATAAACATCATGGTTTACAACTTCTATGCTTACACAGATACATTTACAGTAACTTTGCAAATTAGTTCTTGTCAAATGCTGATCCAACTCAAATATTGCTGACCTCCACAAGTCATCCCCAATTCCAGTGACAATTTGCTCTGGCAGGATGGTAGTCCTGTGATTGCCTGAAGCAGATTCCCACAGTACTGCTTTGAAATAAGTCATAACGTGCAGAGACTGAACCTCAGGATACAGTCTGAGGAGAGTCAGTGAAGACAGATGCTACAGTTCAGTATAAAACATATTAAATACCATTTACTCTTTTATCTCTGACAGCACATAATAGCAAACAGGATATAATTGCAAAATCATTTTTACTTGCCAAGTAGCAAATAACTCAGAACTTCAGCACATGTCATTACAGAAATCTCAAACTGCATGTGGAACATCTGAGGTGTTAAACCAGCACTGCAAGGTACTTAAAGTAAGTGTTGTGGTTAGGAAAGTATTATGACTCCCTACAGAGATAGGTTAAGCTAATGCTAGATGGAATGGAAAGAAAGAAAGTGCTGTTTTGAAGCAGGATGGTTCCTAATTTCCCTTTCCACAGCTATTGGAGAAGCAACCCTGCCACAGTGCAAAGGAGGAAAAATGAGCCTCAAAGGTGCATAGGGTACATAGACTGGTGCAACAGGAATCTAGAAGTCATGATTCAGTTTGTGGTTCCTGGGCTGTGCAAAGCTCCAGCCATGCTCCCTTGGGAACTTATGGACTAAGAGGAAGAGGCCCAGGCAACCATCCAGACACATCTTAACCCTACAAACTCTTCCACCTGCGAAGCAAATACTACTAAAATAGTAGTATTGTGCTGGAAGTTGCTGGTTTTAGGAATCTGCTTATTTTTCTGCTTGTTTTGGCCACTAATCCCTAGGGACCCCTAGCACACGCTGACCCACGGTGTTTTGGAAAATGACAGGCACCAGATAATTAACCCCTTTACCCTCTGCTGCTCAGTCTGCGTCTGACACTGCATCAGTTATTTATGTTCCACATACCAACCATGCAGATGTCAGCACTGCCCAGCACACATGTCACATCTCACAACTTCCAACAGGGGCACAAGCACCAGGGCTTGGGCCCAGAGCTGAACTGGACAGCCTTCCAACCTGGGTGAACTGCTAATCCGCATCCAGGACTTCCAAAAATAAATTAAGTGAAAAAGGTTTAATGTTTAATGTTTAATGATGAGTTTGGTCTTTAACATGCTCCCAGCCTTCAGACCAGCATCATTTTCACTAATCAGGCTCTCTGTTGGGTGGATGTTTGCCATGGCATGTGCCAAACCTCGGGATTTGACAGTGCTTTTCTAGAGATTCTCCTTCAGGAATAAAAGTTCATTCAGCTGCCTTACAAATGATATGGAAGATATGAAACAAAAAGAAACCATTAAGAGTGGTTTCTGAGGGATACAAAAATCTTTTTCTAGATGTTTCCATGTATTACTGAAGTCAAATACTGCCTACATTTGCATGTGCATTTGCCACCATGTGATCTGTATTTACCACAAATACAAGATCCAGAATCATAACTAATCCAATCAGAGAATTGACAGTGTGGGAGAATTAACAAATTTGCATTACATATCTATAGACAACAGATAGAAAGATGAAGTACATTACCATCAGAACAATATTTTCTTCTGTCTGGAAAATGATGGGCTCATTTTGAGCTTAATGAACCCCTGCAAGGAACAATTATTCATTTAGAGACTGGTTAAAGTAGAATCAAATGAGATGATCATCTATGTTCTACAGAGACATTTTGCTGATATGATTAGGACAATTGCTTTAGATTGAAATGACAGAAAAATGATATATATTCTCCTGACCTGTCAGATTTCAGGCCCCATAAGTTTTCTTAGCCAAACTTACACAGGGTTTCAGGAGGAGCTGTTGTAGCTTCAACAGCTGTGAACTGCAGAGGAGAATTATTAGTCTCCCAAAAGCAGAATCTGATTTAACAGTGCAGTAGCACGGCATTTCTCAAATACCTCCACGAGGCTTTAAGAAACCCTGCGCTTGGGAGAAGTGAGTGCAGCACATGTGGAAATGTCCCACTGCTCACTGCACCTCTGGCTACCATGTGGCATATCCTCACATTGTAAATTTTAGGAGCAGGGTTTTATGGGATACGAGCGTAAGGAACTCTAAGTGGGACAAAAAGGCTACTGTTACTGAAATTTGCGTGGCCCCAAGGAAGCTGTCTGCCGTGTTTGCCAGCAGGGCCAGAGTTTGTGAATACCAACTCACATCTTGAACAGCACAACATGAAGCATCATCCACTGGCAAAACTGGTAGGAAAAGCCGTGGTGAGTAGTGGAGGAATCCCTCCACAGCCTATGCAGGAGGACCTAGGACAGTGTCTCAGTGCACTGTTATTATTTTCAATCCTGAAGTAATTTTTGTCAGTGGGGCATCAGTCACCTGAGACCTGGCACATGCATCAAACAAACAAGGGCCATAGTTGAAATATATGCAATCAGAAAGAAAGCAATAGTTTGGGGTTTGTTTTGTTTTGTTTTGTTTTTTTTTGTCTGGAATATTTATTTTGGTTGGAAAGGTCTGATTTGTTGCAAGTGAAACACTTACACTTTGAAAGTTAAAAGCTGCAAAAAAATCCAAACCAAATCAAGACGCAGGGAGAACAAGGAAACTAAGAGAGGATGCTGGTGGGCATATACAATCACACAATGTAAGCCTGGCACTAAGCTGGTTTTTAGACTCATAGACATGCAGTGTTAATAATCTAATGGATGTTATTGCTGTTGCAGCTCTCCACTATTCTGCACTTATTAAAAGAAGGAATATGTTATTAGCTTTTATGTCAGTCTTTGTTCATTGAGCGTGTTGTGTCTGTGCTTGTGTACAAACGTTATGAAGAGCTTAGATGCTTTCTCTATTAAACAGTAAGATCCCAGTCTCTTTTCCTACCTTTCCCATGGGAGTATCAGTCTCTGGAGTGGATGAAATACCCACAGCATCAACTTTAACAAAGAGACAGATTTCCATTTAAAGCCACAGGAGACTGTATGTAGACAGCATTGCTAAAAATCCTGTTCATCAAGCCTGTATTTGTTTTTGTGAAAGCAGTCAGGATGACAAGAAAACAAAATATTCCCTAGATTAATGAAATGCTGAGCACTTTAAAACAATTTTTTCCATTCCAATAACGAGCAAAGAAGTTTCCAAACTAATTTTCCTAGATGCATATTGACAAGCTTCACAAGGGAGAGAATTTTATTATTTTACTCTTCAATAAAACGAAATTACTTTAAACTTAAAAATCCCCATAAATCTGGCTGACAGCAGTCTTGGTAATATTCTAGAGGCTTACCAAATGCTGTGCAGTAGAGCAGACACAGCTGCTTTCAGGGACCAACAACTAGGCGCAGAAACAGCACCTTGTGATCCACCTTGTAGTTCACATAGCAGCAGAGCAGCAGCAGAGCTCGAGCACTGCAGTTGAAGCCCTAATTCTACAGGGGCACTGATGAGATGCCTCTGTCTGTGTGCCGAGTGCTGGAAGGCTCTCAGGAGAGCACAGAAGGTGTAGGATCAATGTCAGGTCAAAGCCTGGCTGGGGATTACTCTTGGCTTTGTAAGCCATTTTCTCTACTTCTTGATTTAGAACATTAGAAGCCAGATTACATTTCTGAATGCAAATTCTTTGTTTATCTGGCCAGACAGTTCGAAACTGTCAACTTACTTTAATTTGCCAGATATTTCCATGTCCCAGTCATATGGCACAAAAACTGAAGTGCCTTTAAATCCCATTTGTTGTTGCATTTTATAATAATGAGAATACACCTTCCCTGTTATACCATTAACTTTCTTCCTCTAAGGCTTTCTTTATAAGATAACTGCCAAATTTTCTGGTTTTCAATGTGTAATAGTTATACTATTTTAAAAATTATTTTCTTGATAATGGACAGACTATGTCCCTCTGTTTAGTACTAGGCCATCCTCTTAAATATCCACTTTGATATATCTTCACACACGTGTACAAAACTTTACAATGAGATCTCCACCAGCTAAAAAACTTTACAGCTAGTGCTGATGAAGATGCTTGGACTAAAAACCCAGAGATGTCAGCAAAGTGAAAGGCATATGGCAAAGAAATAATCTCCAATCTCAGCTATTCTAGGCACATAAAACATCATAATGAATATATGCACGTTGATCACTTGATTCAAATTATTATTCAAACCTTGTTTTTAAGTGGTTCAGGGAGCAATAGGCAATATCTGTAAGGGTGAGGAGAGATAGGTTACATGTTTTATTTTAATTTATTATTATTTTGGGAGAAAAATAGTAAGCAAAGAAGGAGAAGAAGGGGAAACAGTGTCATGTGCTTTTAAACTATTGTAGAAATGCAATAAAAGGGAAGCCTGCCTGGTTTAGTGTCACACAGAGATGGACACAACAAGCACAAATCACACCAACATCTTCAGGCAAAAAGCTCATCTTTAATACCATGTAGGCTCTTCTAAACAATTTCTTAGTGTTTATATAGTTTCAAGGCACAACAGACTTGATTTAACCAGTTCACACACCACTGAGTGAACACATGATAATCATGCAGCAGGATTTTCTACCTCTCAGCTATGCCTCTTTCCCACAGTCCTTCTCTAGCCAAAATAACAGGCCTAAGCCATGGTTTTACAAAGGCAACAAGGCCTTCATTTTATAAGGCTTTACCTATGTGTGATAGTTTAGTAGCTGCCTTATTTCTAAAAGTTTTCAGTACAAAACTAGATGTGACAACTTGCTAGACACTCACGTTTTGGTGTTTATGTAAGAGTTTAAATTCTTGTGCAAGTAATGACAGAGAGAGACCCTCAGGTTAAAATCTTTATCTGCACTGCCAACAAAACATCTCAAGAAAGGCTGTGCAGTTTCACAGGTAAAAGAAATATTTCATAAGGCATTCAAACAGCACAAGCCTGGGCACAGGAGAGGAACTTACCTGAAAACATGTGTTTTGAAATTGTTGCAGGCAAAACAACAAATCCTCTAGCAAGAACATTTTAAGTATTTAAGGGGGCAGACAAGGCTTTTACTATATCCTTAGCTTTGTAATTGCATTTAAGTTAGCAGAGTTATGACGAGCCTCTGGGTTCAACCATGTAAAACGATGAGGAAGATCTGCCCTCACTCAGAAGTTCTGCCTTCGCCCTTTGGCTTTCCAACAGAGCTGTGGCTTCCCAGAAATGCTGCCTGCTGTTTGATCTGCCTGCAGCACCTCGGCACCTCTCCCTGCCAGGTCTCCGAAGGCACCTCTGGCCGGCAGAGAATGACACAGTGCTGCCATTGTCTATTAAACCAATTGAACAAGATGTTAAAGGAATAAAGTGTTTAAAATATTCATTAGTTTTCAGAAGCACATATATCTTCCTAATTAGCTTTGTCACTGGATCAAATTAACAAGGTTTTAATGACAGTTAGTAAGTGATACATTCATTAACTTAGGAAATGATTCATTTTCTCTGACTTTTTAAATTCCCTTCTAATAAAATAAATTCTGGCATGAGTTTTTCAATTAGGCATGATGTCCTTATTTCACACGGTATGATACTGCAGCTTGAACACCAGGAAAGGGTGAGTACATTCAAGCAAAAAAAGTGATTAATTCCAAATAACTGTGAGACCTCTGAAGTCAAATTCTTATTTTACAAAAAATATTGTTTGTTCAGTTCTGGCTAAAGATTTATCAGCACATCTAGTCTACTTACAATTCTTCCATACCAACCTAAAATATGCTTAAGTACCACTTGATTAATATTATTTCTTAGACATTTTCACATATGCACAACATCACCGCTATACAAAGAAAGAAAGAAAGATAAAAGAAGCATTAATCATAATAAAGAGCCATTATTTCATCATTACCTGGCTAGACCAGCTTCCTGTCCAAATCAATCAAACTCACATTAGTACCAGGCTACAGCTTAGTAAAACGTATTTATCATGATTATGCATTTTGTCAGAATTTATGCAGAAATATACAAGAAGGTCAAGCTGGCACTCTTCTAGTAATTTTTAAAACACAAGGTTTTTTGTTTTGAAATCTCCAGCCTAAGAAATTGCATAAGACAGTGCATAAGTCTGGTCTGTGAGGTGTAGGAACTGTAGGAGTCCATATAGTTTTCCTTTAAGGAACACAGATTTTTTTTAATCAGGCTATATGAAGAAAAAAATAAAGGTACAATATCAGTTACAGTATTAACAAGATAATACCAGCCCTATATACTGAGGTTGTTCTGACTACCCAGAAAACTCATGCTTGTAAAAGATGCTCCCCCTTGCGAATGCTGTGGGGTCTTCAATCAGCCTTTGATCAAAATGTGAAATCTTAGCCATAATTCTTGGCTCTAGAAATTTATGGTACTTCCCAGATGGCTCTTGAAGTGACACCTTTCCATCCTTGAAAAATCTTTACAGCTAAAAATAATGATTGACTACTGAGATGTTAGAACTACTTCCAGCTTTCAGTGACTGTTCCAAGTCTCAGTAGACAGATGTACCCGTGTGACGCTTCTCTGTGGTTTTGCTTTTTGACAGATGAGCAAAATCCTGCAGCCCGACTGCACAAAGCTATGCAGAGGCTGCTTTATAGGAAGACCCTAACGCAGAAATGGGGGAGGTCCTGTCAGCCTAAGAAACTTTAAACCTGTCAGACTTTCATGGCTGTCAGACCTTTCACCAGCACTGTCACAGCAACCTTCTGTACTGTGCCTTATAGTGGCTTTAAATGTACCTTCTGGAAAGTAGTTGTACTTAATATACTCGCTGATATGACAGTGACCATTTGAGCTTCCTGAGATAATGCTTGTTCCTGTCCTAGAGAAAGCAAAAAACCCAGAAATTTTTTGGAGCAAAGCAATCTCCAAAATTACTTAGGGCAATTTCATGTCATAGAAGTGAAAGAAATTTGACCTTAGCAAACTGCAAAAAGCTGACTTGAAAGCAAATTTTTTAACATATTTTTCAGTTCATGGCAAAATTTGGAGCCTTGTGAGTTTATGTAGCTTGTTAGAAGCCATATGGTACACATTTCATTTATAGGTCAAGTTTTTAACAGCCTGTTCTTTAGCGTACTTGGAGCAATGTAAATCAGCAGCAGATTTACTGTGCCGGTAAAGCCAGGACCAGCAACACAAATCCAGGAAAAGGCTGCCAATATAATGGTGGTATACCAAGGCAGGCTAATACAGTAATAATGCTACAAAGCAATTATTTTCTGAGCTATTAGAACTGGATGCATTTTCATCTAGTTATTAAAAAATTTTTCGTTGAAGAAAAAATATTCTTTTTAATATTTGATTATGTTACATTTCAGTGGCAAGACTCTGTAATATCTCTACAGAGAGCAGTGTACTGAAGAGACTCTATTTTTCTGAAATAGGCAGTGCAAATCTGTTAAAAATGAAGCACAGTTTTATGCTTGTTAATAAACCTCCTACTCTGCTCCAAAGCATTGGGATGAGGTTTTATTTTCACTGAAGTGAATTGCACTTTTTGATGAGGATCTTCAGGTCTGTCTGCAATACAGAAGACAACAATGAAAAGTGAGCTTGAGGGGCAGAGGCAGTGCACGCACCTTTGGCTAGCTTTTGCCCAGTGTTGTGAGAGGTTTTTGCACAGACTTCCAGACCCCTCAGCTTTGTCTAGACTCTGACCTACCTTGGTTTAGGTTTTGCTTTGCTTTGTAGTAGTGTGTGGCGCAAGATGCACATAATTGCATATGCTAAACCTATCTAGTTTAGTATAATTAAAATTTTATAGACATACCACAATAAAATTCACTATGTTAATAATTTTATATATCCCAGTTTTCCCTGTGATTTACTCTTTTCCAACTGAGCAGCAGTATCTGGAAATTATGCTGTCATATGGCAGATTTACAGAGATCTGCAAAGGAAGGACCAGTGCACTCATAAGGTGCTTGATTCAATTCTTTTTCATATCCAGAAGCCACAAAAAATTTAATTTTTTAGGGCTTCTGTCCTGCAAAATCCAGACTATTTTTTTCCTAAATTTAATTGGGCCCAGGGAAAGGAAGAAAATCTCCCTGTAAAGATTAGACAAACATGAAATAACATTAGAAATGACCTACTAAATACTTTATGAAGTCTAATTTCATGATACATCTGTGGCTTAACTAAAACTGCATTGCACTGCAAAGCGATGGCAACTCAATCTGATAATTTTCCTGGTGTCATTCTTGGGTCAGGATGTGAGGGTCTTTAAAGCAAAAGGGAATCAGCAAAGATTGGTGCCAAGGCAATCCTTCTCCCATATATAGGGTAAAAAGGGAGACTCCGGGCATAACAGTGGGAACTAGAGGGAAAGAGGAGTGACTTTTCTGAGATGTCAGTATCAGAAGCTCAAAAATGCTGGGTGGGAAAAGCTCCCATCCCTTCCAGTCAATTGAGTTTTCTTCAAAAGTGAGATAAAATCCAGGTGAGAGTGGGAAAGGACAACAGGGAAGCATCTTGCTTTGGCATGAAGAATGGAGGAGGATTTTCAAATAGCTTGCAGAGGGAGGCTGATCCAAGGCATCCTTTGTAGGCTGTGGAAATGGATTGAAGAGTCATCTCAGGAGGAGGCAATTGTGTCTGCAAGACTTCTGAACTGAAGTAACTTTGTGTTCTGACTTTCATGGCCAATTTGGTACTAAGTGGACCAGGTGAATTTAAAGCTGTGAAAGAATGACTCGAGGCATACATTTGTCGCAAAATTAATATTGTTTCTCATGCATATACTCTCACACACACTTACATACAGTTTCTTCTGTAAAACAGGATTTAAATAACACCCATTTTATTCAATTAGGTGTGTAATTGCATCTATTTTGAGGTTTGCACAGCCTAACCCAACCGTGAGGTTACCATCCAAGAGCCTCGCAACTTACAGCAAGAAAACAGCATGCTCAAAGCTGTGCTCGATCATGCAGCAGGGAGTCTGTGATGTTGGGGTTTCGGAAGAAAATTAACTCTATCTTAGCCACAACCACAACAGATGTATATTGGTGCCATTTAAAATACCAAGGCTTTCTCCTCACCGTATTTGAATCCATTGACTATGGCTAAATCACAGGAACAAATTCTGTAGGACATAAGATAGGTGATGTCTTCCACCGCAGAGATCAGGAAGCAATATCATCATTTCAAGCATCAGCTGAGCAAGTTTCATATGAATCAGAGCAAAGCTGTATGTTGGGGTTGGCTTGGTCACACCTGCTGCTGCCACAAGGCAGTTCTGTGGCCTCCCTTCTCTGTGCCATCCAGATGGATTCAGCTGGGTGCTTGCTCTGCCCGTGCTTCCAGCCAGCTGCCTGCAAGCCATGGGCCAGGAGCCACCTAAGTGCATTAGCAGTGGCTGTGCCTGCCAGGGACAGAGGCACTCCAGCCCAGGGTGGGCTGTCACCAGCAGCTCCTGTCCTCCAGGGGCAGGACTTGTCAGAGCCACGGGGACAGTGCTCTGGCTTGAAAGCTCAAGTTCTTACCTCAGTCCCTGAAGACAAGATCCTTAATTGCTAAAGGCTAAATGTGCCCCGAGCCATAATTTTTCATAAATACAGCTATCATGAACAGTTCAAAGTGCTCCACAGTGCATACAAATATTTAGATTCTGTCCTGGTTTCCCCCAAGCACAGGGCTAAGTTTCTGCAGTAGCTGTGAGGGGGCAGACTCTGGAGCTGTGTGGGCATGTCCAAGATGCTTTACTCTTGCATATCATATCATGTCATGGGCAAGGAGTGGGGCAAAGGGATTCTCTCACTTCCCAGGTCCATTTTCCAGGGGGCAATCAGTGAATGGAGGGGTGGGGTAACACTGATCCCCACTGAAGGGACTGTCCAACATGTGCTCATTGTCCAGATCTGTGACCTATTTTTGCCTGTAAATCACCCACTTTTTGTATATTTCTGTTATTTATATTTTTACTGTTGCTGTTTGTTTTCTTATCTCATTGCGGTTTCCAGTAAATTGCTTTTATGTCAAGATGTAACTGCTGCCTCTTGTGTCTCCCACCAGATGGGGGAGGAGAAAAACTGTGGGAGGGATGGGACATTAAATTAAGGAGTGCTGATCCTAAACCATGACAGATTCTTTTCAGGAAAAAAGTATTTGGTGGCTGTGCATCTACCAGGGCACAATGCTTGGCTGTGGTCAATTTTAATGCATAGGTAGATTTCTGCCTATGCACATTCAAGGATTTTAAGCATTTCTACACTTACTCCATCATTTTAAGTGATAAATAACCTTGTCTAAATTGCTTACAATTACTCATCATGAAAGCATAGTACAATCAGATGAGATACTGGTTTCTCAGTAAAATATTTCATAAAATTGTCAAATATGTTATTACGTGAAGGATTACACTTTATGATATGAAAATAAAGTAACCAAATGAAGATAAATATCTCAGCATAAACACAGTAGAATAAACTAATTGACAGAAAATGTTGAGAATAAAATTGTCTATTTTTTGTACTTATTGGTTGTATCTAGCAAAAAATTGTCATACTGATTTTTTTGAAAGAAAGTCCCTTTCATTTAGAAACTCATTGCAGAGCAAATATTTTAAATTTTCAAATAATTACTTGAAGTGCTTTCATCGTTTTTCAAAATGAGCGAATGTTGCAATAGAAGAACACCCACACAGAGAAACCAGACCAAATTAGCTCCTGCCTTAAGTAAAGCTTATCTTAAGAATAAAAACCTTCTACATCTGCTACAAGTATTTCCAGTGGCAGAGAAGTGATCTCTGGGAGACAGTTTTCATGGTCTGTTGCACTCACTTTTTAGAAACACATAATATTTCCACTTGAATTTGTCCAGTTTCTGGTGACCGTGACGTTTCCCATGGGCAGCTCACCCTGGTGACCAGTGCCTGTCACTGGATTGCCCAGGCACAGATTAGCTGTGACGTGGGTGCCGAGGCACCAAACCTGGCTCTGCAGGAAGCCAGCCCAAGTCAGCTCAGGCCACAGCCACAAGGGCTAATCTCAGTTCTCCACATCTCTGGGGATCCTACTCTCCCATTATTTGCGACAACAGCAGGCAGACTAACTAGGTTTTCCTGTTCTTTAACCATTCCTGCATCTCTTCTTTCAGTCTTTCCAAATTTTATTATTATTCCTTAACTTGGGTCTTGATAGTCCTCTGTTTTATACACTTGCAGATTAATATTGGCTCTTCTGGATACTTGTCCAGTAGTTTGCAATGGGATTTCATGGTCAGTTGGCTTCCCTTCATAAAGCTGCAACACTTTCAAGTTTCCTATTTCCTAGGATGCTATGCAAAATCCTGCAAAAATGCCCTGCCTACTCTCATATCTATTTGTGTAACTATATAAAAATACCAAAACCATGTATTCAGTTACTCAGTGCTTTTTCCAACATCTTTAGATTTGTTTGGTATCCTAACTTTTGCTCAGATGATACTAGTTGTCCCAAGACCTCTGAAGTAACGATACAATACTGTATTCTTACAGTATTCCTCTCTTCACCTGATTTTGCTAACATTTATTTTTGAGCTTTTGGAAGCCATTCCTTGTAAACCACCAAGTACAACTGTTTAGAATGTTCATTACACAGATCATATTAATAAAACACACATATATAGTAGACACCAGCTAATTATGCATCTTGAGTTTTCTTTATAACTTTGTCCTAAGAGTACTCAAGACCATTTTCTACAGAAAAGCTGACTGAAGACTTAAGAGTTTACCAGCAAATAATTTCCTTGCTGGGACTGAAGTTAAACAGCATCATTTCTCAGCTAGGAAATATTACAACACTAGAGTGAGCAATGATGATGCCTAGTGGTGAAGAATGAAATAGAGACACAGAATCATAGAATTTTTAAGGTTGGAAAAGATCTCTGAGATCGTTGTGTCCAACCATTAACCCAAAACCTGCTAAGTACAGCACTTAACCATGCAGCCCTTTTATTTGGCAGGGTAGGAAGGAGGCAATTGGTGAATTTTCTGGGACAAGGGCTATTATTGTCAAACTTTCTTTTTTCTGTGTGTGTGTATGTTTGCTTGTGTGTGTATGTTGAAAAAAATGGAAAAGCTCAATTGGAAAAAAAATGCTGGTGAAAGTAGACAAGGACGCAAAAATTCTGACTGTTGAACAAAGGGATTTAAGAAAAGGCTGAAGATAGTTATCATTAAATGAAAATGTCTGTCCTCGTGAGAAACACTGGTGACAAGCAGAAGAATTGAAAAATCAGTGACAAATAGATATATGACTTTCAGCAAGAGAAACTGCTTGGGAATGGGAAAAAAAAAAAAGAAGGAATTTTGCCACAAAGTCATGGATTTTATTGGAAAAAGGAAAAAAAATTGACAAATCTATTTTTACTTGTCTAAGTCTCCCACTGAAAAGGACACTACCACCCAAGTTCTTTGGAAGAACAACAAAATAGAACCCATGAGCCCAAAATTTTCTAATCTTGTTACTTGCTACCATTCCTTTATCAGAGTTTTATGTACAAACAATGAAAAAGGGAAAACTCAAAAATGTGGCATTCAGTGGGATGCATAAGGCTACCTAAACCTGGCTTTTCAAATGGAAGCTTTGCAAAATCATTAAATCACTGTCTGCTTGAAGCACTCGGACATGGATAAGCATGAGCTGAAATTTGAAAGGGATGAATGCATAGAAAGCACTCTCAGACAACTTTCTTCTCACTGCCTTCAGGAAAAATTCAGATGCTGTTCAAAATTCATTATAAGACCTCAAACAATGTCCACAGAGAGAACTCACCCTGGGAAGGGGCTTCCTACCCCCCTCCAGCATTGCTGCAGGCGAAGCAAAGCCTGAGCCGCAGGTGCCCTCCAAAGGGTGCTCAGCTCTTGGGCAGGTAACACAGCGCTGGAGGGACCAGGAGAGGTCCTGGCGTCACACAGATCAGCAAGAGTGCTGCTACTAAAGTCCTCCAAGAATCCACAAGAAAACCTGTCCAACACAAGGAAGCTTGGTGGGTGAGGAAGGACGAGCAGGAGATGAGACAGGACCTGTGACTTAGTGGCCATTTGAAGTGCATCTGCACTTTAAATTCTGTAGGCAGACAGTACAGCTGTTGAGTTATTGACAAATGCTTAATTCCCAACGACAGTGTGAGCAGCGTACTTTTATATTCGTTAAACTACAAAGCTACAAGCCTTTCTTTTTTGATTAATATCCTTGTAAGTTTATTGTAGCACATGCTACATGAGTCAGCATCATTCATTTATCGAGAGCTGAGGCAGGTACAAAATGCAACATCAAAAGTTTCATGTTGAGGTCATACATTACACCAGATTTCCTTCAGGAACAACAGTGATATCTGCTATCAACATAAGTATCTGTATTTAATTACAAAATCATTAGGATTTAACAGGTCCAAATTATCATACTGAGGTGATGAAGTGGTTAATGGCTATATCATGTGAGAAATTTATACAAACACATATAAAACAAATTTTTGTGAAAGAAACTATTGCCTACTGATGTATGAGCATGTAACTACAGTTCTTAGATGAGAGATGTAATCATGATGCTTGTGTGCTTATGTAATGTGTAAATATCTTTAAAATACGTTATTCAATGGAGTTGCAATTTTTGATTAAAATATTTTATTCTGTTGAGTTGCCATTTTTGTTTACATCTACTTTCAATAGACTTAGGACAATAGAGAAAAAACAAAGACGACTGAAAAATTTGCTTGTAAAATATGACATCAATTTTTTAAAAAATATCATATTTCAGTTCTGGTTCCAATGACATCATTACTTCCTCATCATCATTCCTTTCAAGAGACCTCAGCCAGGGGTTTTTTGCTTCTCCTCCCTGCCCAGGCTGGGTCCATGAGTGATCAGGCAGCACCATCTGCTGGGCATTTTTGCCTCCCTATGACATCCTCTTACCTTTTTTTCTGAAATAATTCGGCAACCAGGTGAAGGCAGAGCAGAATCAGTCGAGGTCTATGCAAGATCAAGCGTCTTCATGGGCTCTAACCTGCTCCCCTTGTGTCTCTTGGATAGTAATGTCTTTGTGTCAATTAATATGTTTAAGATTTATTAACGAAAAGCTAATTTTATTCCGTTTCACAGCGTTATTTCAAAATAATTAAGGTAACTTAAAATAATCGGATTTGCCCTGCTTTCTACAAAGATGTATGATCACACTGAGTGGTGTTTATTGCTATTACAGATGGGGTGAAAATTGGAGATTTCCTTCTATATCTTACAAGGTATTGTGTCTCAAAGATAGGCATATATAGGAAGTAAATAAAAAATTAACAGAGAACTTTCCAGCAGGGCATGCATGTGTTTTGTAACATGTGAGCCTAATCCCGAGCATAAACCTTTTTCCACCACCTTTCCTTGTTACGAAAGTGGCACCAGCTTTCATCTGCCATGGGAAATCCTGTCTTTAATCTTGGCACCAGATGTCACCAGCTGCATAATGAAAAATTGTAACTGTGTGGAGAGAAAGCACGCTTCTGCTGGGAACCCCACACATATTTAGTGGTAAAGAGCCTGGCCTCTACTAAATGTGGTTTTGCTGCTCACAAAGGAATACGTTTGGTGTGCACCTACTCCCTTACAATCACTTTAATCTTTCATCAGTGTTAAGGAGAATATACCTAATGTAGTCTAGAAGGGAATAGGATGGCACACATGGTCATATATTGGAAAAGTGGTTAAAACACTAAGCCAGAAAAACATGCAATCTGTTTGCATTAACGAGAAGGATCTAAAAGTATTTCTGTTTGAGGTACTATGCAAATCGATAAGGAAAATTTTGTCCACAAACACATATTTCTAGAGGCTTGATTTCTCACCAGAGTGTTACTTTAAGATCAAATAAGGTCAGATAAGCCAGAAGTTATTTCACCTCCTGCTGCTGCTCCTGCTTTCTACGTCTACATCAACCTCTCCTTCTGCTGGCAAAAGCAATTATGAGGCCAAACTGGTCTGGGGAGCTTATTGCTTCCTGCTGCTGTTGGACTGTTTTCAACTTGGATTAAGTTCTTGGTTCAGTTTTCCACACAGCCAACACAAACTTGTGCTCTCATGAGGGAGATTGCAGAGACAGGACAAGCAAATCTCTGCACATGGACAATATGCTGGTAACACACAAGTCAACGTGAGATATTTGGACAGGATGATATATATCCTTAACAGTGGCAATGGAGCATCTCCCTCTCTTTGGCTCTTCCTAGTCTCCTTCATCTGTTACACCAAAAAAACCCAAATCTATTCCAAGAATGAAAGTTTAAAGCTCTTACTTCAAAATATTACTTCTAGTGCAAGATATGCATTTTTATTACATTGTATGCCTGGAGAAAAAATATTATCTGATTAAATCTTTTGTCTTTACAAAAATTATATGAACAAGTTTGGTCACAAATTGCTGCCAGAAATACCTGACATATTCCAGTCTTCTTCAGAAAGAGTGAAATATTTTAGAAAAATAAAATAGAAAAATTCTAAAGGCAGGTTTCAACACATAACATTTCTAAAAATAATGCTGGGAACAAATCCTCTTCCCTCAGCCAAGTTTGATGAGTTACTGTAAAAAATAAGGCCACATCACACTGGGATTCAAACTACAAATACACATCAGTAATGTGCTTACATCTAAAAGCAAAACTAAACAGCAAATGTCGTAATGGAACATTAAGCATTACAGATGGACATGATTAATGCTGCTTACCAGATATGTTTCTATCTAAGGTTGCCAAAAGTAACCCCAGAACATACTTTGGACTTAAAGAAGGCTGAAAGAAGGTCATATAAAAAAGAGATGGCAGATTCCGAAAAAAAAAATATTGTCAGGAATTGGTTCCTGACCAATGTTTTGAATGGTCTTGCACCTTCTGAGATTACACCCCTTTTTTTTCAATTTACAACATATGTCCTGGGATATGAAAACATCCTAAGGTCCTCAGAACAGCTCTGGGTGAAAGGAGATTCTTGGGGACCAAGAAGGAACGACAACCACCTGTACCAGATGAAGGCTGGAGCAAGAATTCGGACTGTGGAAGTTGTTCAGGAAATGCTTTCCCTTCAGATTCATTAACTTGGTTCCTTGTTTCTGAACAGGCTTTAGAGATCTCATCATCACAAAGGGAAAAATCTGGTTTGGGTCCAGACTCTGTGCCACCTCTGGCAGCTACTACGTGAACCAGAGAAGTCTATGAGAATATAGAATGAAAAAATTGAAGAGATGGGGAAAATTTAGAAGTATATAATGAAATATATCAGGAAACTGAAAGAATAATTATTAATAATTAGTGTAGCCATGCGCTCTTTTGAGATATATTGTTTGCTCTGTATAGTTTGGAGTTGATGTATTTTCTGCAGTTTAAAACCCATGCTCATTGTAACAAACTTTTGAGGACAACTCTGGGTAATGGCATCACTCTTTATGCTCCCAAACACAGTAAGAGTGGGAGGCCCTAAGTACTGCCCTGTATATGATGTTTTGAAGTGTTTGAGATGTTATAGTAAAAAAGACCACACTGACTCAGTTAGGTCACTGCCCCCAGAGGAATGTGCCAGAGGAATGGAGGCGTGTGGTGGACTATATTCAGAAAACAGCCAAAATTTATTTTTTCCCTAAAATTATTGTAAAAATAAGATGTGCTGTTAGTAACTGAGAGTCCCTCACACAATCCATAAAAGGTAGCAGAAACTTACGTGGTGCCAGAAGTCAGAAATCAGGAAATGACAGGCTTAATATTAATATAGCCAGTTTTGAAGACTTTTGAATGTAGATCAGTGCAGAACAGACTGCTGTCATTTTGTGCTGTAAAGAGAACTAAAACTGGGATTTTTATCTGACAAAAATATGAAAAGTGTTGTCTTGACAACTTTAATTTGGTTTAAAGATGACTGCTTCTCTTTTAGTAAATTTAGAGGCATAAGAACATTTTAAAACCAATAAAAATTTCTCTCCCAATAGTTTGTACCAGTTTAATCAAAGTGCAATTAAACCAAATTTTAATTCTCTTTACTGTGACTGATATTTGTAAATTTGGTCTAATATACCCATTTTCATTTATTTGCAACCAGCCAGAAGTGCACTGCAGTTTATTATTATAAATAGTTTATAATTATAAATTACGAAGAAAATGTGCCTGGACATCATGCATTAAGCTTCTCATCCAGACTCTTATGTGCTTTTATTTATATTTGAGATGTAACTATGGTGATATTAACACAAAGAAATTTTTAAAACCCTGATACAAGAAATAGGCATAAGCCAAGCATAACGCAAAATTAAGATGCTTTAAAAATATCTATTGTTTTCCCTGTTATGCTCCTCTTTCAGGTTTCTGTTATGTTTATCATTCAATTGATGCATGTTCCACTACCCTGCCTTTTATCTTCAGTTTCCAAATCAGACACCTTTTATGAAATCAATGATGTTTTTAATGGCACAAGTGAATTTATTGGCAGCATCTCTATGGAAGAGACATGGTTAAATTAGAGCTGGATTTGGCTCACTACACAAGAATAGTTATCAGCACTCTGCAGTTGCCTATTCATTACAACCTGATTCAAACCCCAGAAGTCAACTAGAAGACTCCAGTTATCGTCAGTGGACTTAGACCTCATTGTCAATGAAACTAAATAAAATTTAAAGAAAATTAAGAAAGACAAATAGATTATCTTATCTGTAATACCTGAAAGTATTATAGACAGGTGAAGATTCACAGGCGCTGTGAATCTTCAAGAAAAAGAAATTAAAGCTACAGCACTCGAGAAAAGTGAAGAGTGAAAAAACAAAGTATCAGTAAATCTCATGATAGAAAAGCTGGTGTCAGGTTCCTGGGATATGTTGATTAGTTTTAATGGTGGTTGTTTAAAGGTGATGATAAAAACCAATATAACAAAACATTGCTATAGGAAAGAAACATGAAAGACTTAAATTGCATGAGGCCAATATCCACACCAGATAAGAACGAGAAAGGTTGGGATTAGTCTGTGCAGTCACCCATCCCATAAACCATGCTCCTTCTGTTCAAACTACTCTGAACATATCACTGGGAACAAAGTGGCCATTCTCAATGTGTCACTTGTCTTCCAGGTGATGCAGTGTCATGGAGACCAGCCACCACCTGCAGAGCAGGTTGGAGAGTTTGGAAATCAACAATTTGTGGAAGAAAAAAACATGATTACTCCATTTTATAGAACATGTGAGAGATGCACAGTATCAAAAGGCTTGTTGAAGATGAGAGTATAATGCTAGGATTAAATGTTGGAAGTTCCTGAATGTCCACTCCCTTTTCAGTCTATTTTTCTGATCTGCCTTATTTAGCTCATGATTATGATTCTTTTAATGGTTTTAAATTTAGAACAAAAGTACACTGAGGTCTGACTGATCTCACACAATAAGTTACAGGAACAACTCCATTTCCTTTTATAGATTTATTAACAAAAGAGTGAGACAGGCACCTTATGCACAAGGTAGAGGTTTTGTTCATGAGGATACCCCAATCAAATCACAGAACTCAGTTTGAACCTTGCTGGTGAAAGCTGATGTGGGGTCGTTAATACTCAAAATGGAAGAGAACTAATTCCAGACAAGAGGGTGTATCCATCCTGACCAGGAGACCACCCTACATGGAAAAGTTGGTGACCCACACTATCTTATTAACCTGAACTGGCAGCTGAGGTGTTGCAGACCAGGCGTGGCTGTGACTGGGCTGTGCTGAGGATCATTCCCTGGCTGCAGGACAACCTCAGCCCCTCAGTGCACCTCTGGAGCCTGTGGGCAGCACCCCTTCGGTGCCAGCAATTACACCACCTGCACAACCTTGCCTTCATTGAAAAGTACAGGAAGAAGTGCTTACCTGAATATCCTTTATGTCTTATTTTCCGGTAAGAAAAGTATATAATAGCTCATATCTATAGAAAGAAGGGGCCTCTGTCTATGGAGAGGATATGGAATGCCATGGGAATATCCATCTGTGGTTTCTCTGACACTGCAAGGATGCTGCGTGCTCAGCATCTGAAGGGAATTTACTCACCATCTAAAATCTTTTATTAGTGATATCTTATTAAAGAGATATTTTATGAAGCAATTTTTATCATTTCTTCAGAAAGAGCACTGCTCCATCTCTTTCTAACCTTGTGAACTCTGCTGCTGGCGAAGAAAAGATTTAAATATGAATTTGCACTTGTTTAAGTAAAACTATAAATTAATATATAACTTCCGTTTCAACTTTCGTCAGGAATTCTTTAACTAAAAGTTTACTTCTTAATCTAGCACCTGAGTGCAACTTTCACTGCCCATGGTTTTGTTAATCTCATGAAAGGAGCACCCAGCAGCCTTCCTACTGTTTTAAAAATATGAAGCACAAAACATTGTCATTGAAAATTCTTGGGGGTCATCCATCAATCGAGAAACTGCTGTTTGATTATTTGTGAAGCCATAGCAGAGCTTTGTGCTGCCTTCTGAAGCAACTTCACGGCCTTGGAAAGACCCCTCAAGCCCTTCATGCTTGGTTTGCTCCTCCAATTACAAACTTCTTCCAATTACAAACTTCTTCAAAGGCAACCTAGCCTAGAGGTGACAGCAATGCACCGAGTAATTAGAGAACAAAACCTGAGAGACAAAGCTTTAATTTAAGGAGTGGGTGGAAGCTCCACATTTCCCTCTGCCAGCAGGGCATGCCTTCAGTAAGACAGAACCTTTACTTTAAAAATGTGCCATCAGGTCTATTAGGGAGAGCATCAATAATTAAAGTTAATGCCTGGAAACTGGCATCAGCTACGGGCATGATGACTCAAGCTCTTGGAGATCCATTCATTACATTCAACTACAAAAGCTAGAAGTTATAAAAAATGCATGAATAAATTCTTTAAGTATTAACACGCTACTTCTTTAAATGTTTGCTCTGACCCAGGTGGCGCTGCTCTGACTTTTTCTGCAACTTCTTTTCACTTAAATGACCTTATATTAGTGTAGCTGTCTCTCAGGATTAAACAAATTACTCTCTTAAAAATGTGCTATTGAAGGATCCTACTTAGTAACAAACAGAAAATGGTTTCTGGCATCCTATCCTCCAACTCATTATAAAATGTTAGATTTCACAGCAAAATTTCTAATCTTAAATTAAAGTCTTTTGAGCTAGATGATGCCATTTGCTAAATTCCCTTCTGGGCTTGGCAAAATTAAGTAAAAACAAGCTAAATACTACAGAAGAGATACCTATTTCATATTTCTTTGCACCAAGATAAAGCAATAGACACAGTGCCACAGTATAACTTTTGGTCAGACGTGGTAGCTCTCAAGTGTGTTTCACATTAAATCAACAGCAATAACAAACAAAAACAGCTTAGTGGAAGTTTGGGCATTTTGGATATGGTTGAGCGAAAACCTTTTCTTCTGCAATTTTTGGGCTTAAGTTTCTACATGGCATTAATTTCCCGTTTTGATTATGTTTGCTTTCAGGGTGGTATTTCAAGATTCCTCATTGATGGATAACTTTTGGCTTTTTTTCTTCTCTGGTAGGGTTTGGCTGAAGTTTCTAAATTCACAGATACACAGAGTGTTTTCCACTTCTTTCTGCACTTTAACTTTTCAGAGTGTGAGGAGTCGGTAGTATTTTCCAGATGAAAGAAGAGCCAGATATTTCAAAGAAAGAGAGTTTGAACCTTTCTGTTTCTGGCTCTGCAGCCAGATATCCAGAAGTTGCAAGCTACCCATCATTCTTTCTCAAAAAGGTAATATAAAAAGAAATCAAAATTCCAAAGGGATTACTTAGTATCTGGGTAAAAAGTAACTGAAGTAGTTTCAGTTGTATTATATTACTTTACGCAAGATAGAAAGAGAAATCTGGACATTATAAGAAAGAGATGTCTTGATTTAGAAGGCATATAGTGAAAATTTCATTTTTAAAAATAATCATCATGTTTTTAACACTGCTACCAATTTTCAGAAAGAACCAGTCCTTCAGCTCACATACCTGTGTGTTTTTTCTAGGTTTTATGGACCACCTATCTCTTACACATTTCAAGTACAGACTTGATTATTACTGATCATTATCCTACCAGCTAAATGTTACAGTATATTTTTGTAACCCCATTGTACATCCATGAATAAGTCGCTGCTGAAATTGTGCAGTACCTCTCTTTTTTCAAGTATGCATACAGTGGGTTGGATTTTTAAATCCCTTTTACATCGTACTCTGCAAAATTATGGGGTTGAATCCCATAAATTTGAGAAAATTTGTTGGTTCTGTAAAGCACTGAACTCTCAGTTCCCACAGAAATTAGTGATGGTTGAAAGACACAGTGCACATCCCTACCTCACAGAATCAGGCCTAAAAAGCAGGGCAGGGGAATTTCCTTCTCCTCAAAACAGACAGCTGAGAATATAACCAAAAGCCTTCCTATAATGACTTAACAATTCACTTCTGGTAACAGCAGCAAAGATCTCGTGTCACAGTTAATTTTGACAAAGGCAAATGTAGTGAAGTGCTCCCTAATGCAAAGCCCCTTGATGAAAGCACATTAGCTCAGCATTATCAGCAACTGGGGAACTGTAAAAAGAGGGATTGTGTCCAGAAAAGTGGCTCCGTAAGAATGACACCTTTATGTCACACAATACTGATCTTACACACTGGTGTAAGCTGCTACATCACGTTTGTTTATCTTTTTGGTAAAAATGCAAAGGCAGCATGTCTTGACTACTGTTAATACCACAGAATGAATCCAGCTACAGAATATAAAGGATTAGTTTTTGAAAAAAACCTGTTCATATTTTGAAATAACTTCCAGACACATATATATATGTATTTAAACAACACCAAAAAAAGCAAATTTATATGCAGTTTTCCATGCAAACTTTCGAGACTAATAGTAAAATACAATACATTTTCATACAGAAACTGAGGTAAATGCTGATGTTCTTATCAATACCAAAACTGAACAGCTCACTGAACAGTTATGTCATTTGTTATCTAGTTTCTAACCTAGTCAGGAGGTAAGTAACACTTACTGTGTGTAAAAGTGACAGTGTGGCCCAGAAATTCCTTAACGTTCCTTAACATCCTTAAGATGAGGTTAAAAAGATGAGAGTTTCAGATTTGATGTCTGTAATACTTCTGTAAAACAGAACTACATTTTAATTCAGCATGATAATTTTGCTTTACTGGATCTCATAAGACATCTGATTTATTTTCATTGAATTCCTGAAGAATTCACATCCGCAATCTGCACAGCTGAATAATAAACTCTTAGGACATTTGCTGCAGTAACTAACTGTTTATTAAATCTAATTATACTGCATAACTTATTCTTTTAAAAGAAATAAAAATGATAAGCCAAGTAAAATTACAGAGGATTTTTTTAGCATTAAAAATAGACACTGTTTGACCTTAATGTGACTGACTACAGGAAAACTCAGAGCCTAAACTAGGCGTATAATTTGGAACATTTGGAGTTGAAAACGGATTAAGATATATCAAATTTTGACTTCAAAGGCAATTTATACATGGTTTGAAATCCCTTTAACTGACTCTCCTACACTCTTAGTGACTGCTTAGTCCAGGACTAAAAGGGCTGCCTTTGGGAGTGGGTGGGTCTGACACAATTTAGGGACCAGTACTTTGGTACCTAGAATCATGAAAGACACAGCATTTCTGAGTGTTGGCCCAGAGGACAGAACATTATCACATTATCAGAATGTGGTCAGTATCACAACTCCAAGGACAAATTAGCTGCCTATCCTGACAGTTTTGTCTTATCTCTTATGAAAAATATCCCATTAAAGTGGTCCTAAAAGCCTTCCTACAATCAAATTCCTATGTTTCGCTGTCTTTATAAGGAGTTTTTGAGTATTAGTGGAAATCTTCCTGCTCCACATTTTGTTTTGATGATTATAGGTATGACTTAACAATTTAATCACCCTCCTCTTCACAGAAAGCTTCTATACACTGATAGTTTTATTAGTCTGTGGAGGAAAAACAATGAGAAGGTGAAGCTAATTTCCTCATCAACAATTTTATTTTCTAAATCTCTAATGACAGTTTAGTGGACCTTTGGTATTCCTCCTTCCCGTGGATCCCAAAATAGTGTGGTCCAAGCACTGATAATCTCCAGGAATTCTTCAGGATCTGAATATCACAACTGCGGAAAGATGTTCCTGCAGCGCTTGCAGTAGACAATGAGCCAGCAATGCGCCCTTGGTGCAGAGAAGGTAAGTGGTGTCCTGGGCTGTGCTAGAGAAGGTATTGCCTGCAGATCAAGGGTGGCAATTCCTTATCCTCTCCTGAGCACTGGGGAGGCCGCCTGCATACTGTGTCCAGCACTGGGATGCTCAGGACAAAAGAGATATGAACATACTGGAGAGAGTCCAGTAAAGGGCCATGGAGGTGATTAAGAGACTGGAGCATTTCTTCTATTAGAGAAGGACTGTTTAGCTCGTGAAGAGAAAGCTCAGGGGCATTTATCAACATGTATAAATGCCTGAAAGGAGGCTGCAAAGAGGACAGAGCCCTTCAGGGGTACCCAGTGACAGGATCAGAGGCAGTGGGTACAAACTGAAATGCAGGACTACCCCTCTGAACCTCAGGAAACACTTCTTTGCTGTGAGGGTGACCAAGCACTGAAACGGGGTGCCCAGAGGTGTTGTGGAACTTCCTCCTCTGCAGCTGTTCAGAAGCTGTCTGGGCACGGCCTGGGTACCTGGCTCTGGGTGGCTGTGATGGAGCAGGAGCATTGGACAAGGTGACCTCCAGAGGTGCCCCCTTGCCTCAATCGTCCTGTGATTCTGCTGTAACAACCTTTCATGGGGACTTAGTATAAAAGAAACCAAATTTGATCTTTGCCTGAATATTACAGAATCTTCATTGCAATTTGCATCAGCTGTTACTGAAAGTGCTGTCCATTATGCAGCAATATTGCAAAAGGGAGAGTATACAGAAGATGAGGCTGCTTTGAGATCTCTTCAATATATCTGCTGACTGTAATTGCCATTGCTCAAATGCTGAAGAAGTTTGTCCATGCTTTTTATTTCTTCTACATCAGTTTATTCATGCAAGAGGTAAAAACCTCCATACCGTACCTCCAAATCCCAAGAGCTGAGCAAGCTTTTAAACTCTTTTTCTTTATTCCATTACCTAGTTTACCTCGAGTAGACAAATTCTTACAGAGTTTAAACTTCAATCTCTTTCCCTATAAAAGAAAGAACCACAAGCCCTTGCTGACTCTATGACATTAATAATGCATAAAAATGTGATGGACATCTACCATGTGAGTAGAAGATATTCTCCCTGCTTTAGAGGGCATTTCCCCATCAAAATATGCATAATGAAATTCCTAAGGAGCAAAGAAAGGCAGAAGAAACATTCCTTTAAAAGGGCTAGACTACCACTCTCAAGCTATGGATATAATTAATATCTGTAAATGCAACAAAAAAGTTATAGTAAAAAGTTACATTTTTCTCAAGGCCACTTAAATTTTTAATGTATCTGTCATAAAGAGGGTCGCAAAGAAGCTGGAGGGCTTAGCAGCTCTGGAAGATGGTCACTGTCACTGTAAGGACCACTCGAAGCACAGATGCCTTTTAGACCCAGATACGAAATGAGTGGCTGGGTGGTAGCAGATGGAAGAGCTGGGTTTTCCTCCTGGATGCATCAAACGAACAGCAGAGATCTGCAAATGTGAAATCGTACCTATCTTCCACATATACAGACCTAATTTGTCCTTGAGGAAAGTGATTTACACCACCATGTGGGTTAATATCTAGCTTTTTGAGGCTTTCAAAGTAACCAAAGCAGCTTCCCACTGGGAGCTACAGGTGAAAGACCGAGGTTGCCTGCAGGAGAAGATGTGCCACTAGGCATTTTCAGTGCACTAATTGAGACCAGACCTATTTTGTCTGCAAAGGAAAGTTGTGCGAGTACAGACATCTGGATTAGCTTCTCCTTTACTACTCAATTTTCCAAGGTATACGAGATGCTTTTTTCAGTACACAAAGATTTTGGCTTTCAGGCATAGAATCAGAAAAGTTATCTGTCTTGGAAACAGTTAATACTAAGGGAATGAACTATTAAAAGTATGATCTTTTTGTCTAAGGACACAGGATTGTCTCCCACGCTCATTCCTATCTCATGATGAAATGGGATGATTCTCATCCTCTGCTCCTCTGAATAGCTCTGTCTTAAACAGAACTTCCAAGTCTAAAATTAATCCAAAAACTTTGAATCTTAGAGAAAAATACAAAAAAATTTTCTCTGGTTTAATAAGTATGACATTCTCCAAAATTAAAATTAACATTTTTTTGGTTAAAAAAAAAAACCCAAAACCAAAAAAAACCTCCAAAAACCCCCCCAAAACCAACCAACCAACCAAAAAGAGCAAGAGGGGGAAGGAAAACACATTTTGCTTGTTCTGTGCCTCAAGGGCTCCACTGATCTCTTTTGAGTTTTCCTCAAGCTCTTCCAATTCCTGGATGCAGCTTACTCTTCAGGCTCCCCAGGGATGTGGTCACAGCACCAAGCCATACAGAGCTCAAGAAGTGTTTGGACAATGCTTTCAGGCACAAGGAGTGACTCCTGGGGTGTCCTGTGCAGGGCCAGGAGCTGGACTCAAGGATCCTGATGGGACCCTTCCAACTCAGGATATTCTATGATTCTTTCTCCATTCCTCTCTACAATATTTACATATGGAACAATATAATTTCTTTAACAGCGTATTTTGCAGCAGAGGAGATTATTATAATGCATGTACTACTTTCACAGTTTTTTGAAGAACGAGAAATTAGTCTTTGATATTTTGGTTAAATTCTTCTTTAAAAAACCCACAAAACCATGACCATCACGAACCAATACACTTTGCTGAAATTTACAAGACATTGCCATTGACATTCTCAGATTGAGTTACATTATCGTAGTTTGACCATTATTCAAAGCTTATCTCTGAGAATATTAAATATTGACTTTTATTTGCTTAGCATTGACGAAAGAGTCTGATTAAAAATACTTAACATTTTATACCCATCTGGAACCATTATTTGATTCCATTAAATAATTCTCTGAAGTCTCTCCTTGCTTTCCTGTGTATCTCATTTAACGCACCAATAACCAAAAGCACTTTTGGGCTGTCACTGAAGACCACAAAGTATCTTACAGATACACTCTAGTGTTCTAATAGGGTCAGTAAGTTCCCCCATTTCTCCCTTCTCGAAGGAGATAAATCAAGTTTCTTACTTCAATGTTTCCTATAGAGAATATAATCAATTAACTCCAGTACCTGGCACATCTTAATATAAAACTTGCTGCTTTCATTAGAACAGGAATACACTGGGTAAATAGCATTTAAAAACTACTTAGAGAGAATTCTAGACTCGGGGACTAATCATTTGAGTAACAACTAGGACACTTGAAAATGTCTTTAGTAAATAAATTAGAAATACCAAAAAGAATCCTGCAACAGGCCATAAAAACTTTTGCTTATTTGTACTCTTGAAAAGAAAAAGAAATCTTCAGTTTTATATCTAAAATGACTTCCATATTAAATTGTAGTACAAAGTTTTCCAGCTTGCCATTTCTTCCTGTACAGATGTTCTTTCTTTAGATGTAGAACAAATATTGCTGTTCAAGGAGCTGCAATGCCATCTGAGTTTTCCCATTCACCAATATAATTGAAACTGTGCCCACCAAAATTATCAGAAAACACTCATCAATATATATTCATGTGTGCAAAAGTGCAGATTTCACTATTTTGACAGGATTAATATTAGTAAATTATTAATAAAAAGGATAGCAAGTAATTCTTAAGGCACTGACAAACCTTTGCCTTTGAAAAGAAAACCTTAAAGATTTTAAGGGGTTTTGAATTAACTTTTTAAAAATTTGAATGTACATACATAAAATCTCTCTCCTCAGCTTTCAGAGGCAAAAGTCTGAGCTTTGAAATTTTCACTTTTTCTGAATTTTCTGAACAGTATTAAATAGCATTCACCTGCTGCATGTCCTGGTCTTATAATAATGGTTCCAACTTCACAGCTTAAGGATATATATATATAAAAGCAAAAAACTAAACATGGTGGAATACCATCAGTAAATACAAAATATTGGCAACAAAATATAGACATTGGAACATTTCTTAGAAAACCAAGCGTAAGATTCCCTCACTGAGACTGTATTAAGGGCTGTATGGCCAGCAAGACTGTGTCATACCAGGGTCAGAAAAGTCCCCAAACTCACTGATATATGCACCTCTCCTGTACAATTGCTATCAAATAAAACACCACCAAAACCACTTGATTAGTAACTTGCAGTCACATTTCTTTCAGCTGTTCCCCAACACATTGATCACACTTTTACATTAAACGCGTAAATACCAACTTTCACATAAAGCCTTAGCACACAGTATTCTAAAAGCCTGATTTTTTTATTTTTCACTGAGATATTGATCTTCAAGGTCTTTCAATGACCTAAGAAAGGAAATAGCAAAGTAATTGCAAAAATTCACTTATGCTGTCTTGAGACACACATGCAGGCCATCCTTACAGAAATGTTTACCAAGGAGGAAATTTCCCAGAGTAGAGGGTCCCCCAAACCACAGAGGCACGGAAGCTTTCCAGAGGAGTTAATTAAGGAGGGCCTTAATTACATTTGATCTCATCAGTAGACACGTATATGTGCATCTTTTAAAAATATATACCTACAAATTTGTTTTCACAATAAATCCTGTAATGGCAGATATAGGTTGAGTCAATAACATTAATTACACAATTGTAAGTGCTTATGATGAAAGAGATATTTACAGCAGTCATTTGTTAATAGCTGGCGTGGTGGGTGCTGCTCAGCAGATCAGAGATCTGCTGGGATCCACCTGGGTGCCGAACAGAGCGGAAATATGAAGTGGTTTTTTTTGCAGCAAGAGCAGGCATGTGCCTCCCATCTCTCTCCCTGCAATGCCTTGGATCACCAATGCTGTTCAAAATGTCATATGTTGAGTAACTTCCTAGGCTCAAACATATGATGAGTCTCATACTGCTAAGCTCAGATTCATACAGTCTTCATCCATCCTCACCACAGCTTAGGCACAAACATGTTCAATTATCCTACAGGGCAAGAGAAAGAAGCACAGAGGAAATCTGAAGACTTGCAAGTATGTTCCAGGGGCTTATCAATGGAGCAGTTTTGCACTGCAAAACCTGCTTTTCCCTGTATTCGTGGGCTTTTGTCCACATCATAAGCCTTGAACAAGGCAACCCCCTGGAAATCAGAGAAAGTTTTTCAGGGAAGTGGGAGATAGCAGGACAGGACAGGACAGGACAGGACAGGACAGGACAGGACAGGACAGGACAGGACAGGACAGGATAGGATAGGATAGGATAGGATAGGATAGGATAGGACAGGATAGGATAGGATAGGATAGGATAGGATAGGATAGGATAGGATAGGATAGGATAGGATAGGATAGGATAGGATAGGATAGGATAAGAAGCTAAGAAATCTCTTGAAAGATATGAGGGATTTTAAATTTAAATAATCATCTTAAACATTTTAAAGAGTATCCTGTATGGCACACTGGTTTTGCTATGCAGCATAACATTGATTTTGCTACAGTGGACATTTATTTCTTAACTACTTTGAACACAGTTTGATGGGGTTGTGGCTTAATTTGCAAAAAATCAGAAAGATACTTCTCAACATTTTATTTTGCAAGGTCAAGAGCCTGAGATATAATTAACATTTTTTAATGAGACTTTGGGCATGGTTTTCTTTGAAAATACTGCCTGTTTGGAGTGTGGTGCTATGTTCTTTCCTCTAACTTTCAGTAAATTATGGCTTGACAAAGTTGGAGGTGTGTTTTACTAGATAAATACTGAAATGTTCTTCTCTTCTTTGGAATTATTTGTAAAAAACCCTAAACCCATGTTTTTATTAAATAAGGGCTCTTTGAAACTTAAAAAATATTAAGAAATACTTAGTAGAACAGAACACTGATTATACCGCCAATACCGTAAACTGACAAAAAAAAACCAGCTTGTAAAAATTTGGAACTGCAAGCATTAGAAAGTGACATCTAGTTTAACAGTCACCTTCATGATAAGTGAGACAGCTGATGTTGCAGCCTCTTAAAGGAAGCAATATTTGTCAATATTTGCCAAATGCTATAGACCAAGTCTCATGCTTACAGAAAAGGTTTAGCCTATTCACGTAACTAAACAAAAACCTATTAACTCTAAAAAGCCTGTTTATTTTGTATCCACTAAAAAATTGGAATCAAAATTTCTTTGCTCTTTATTTTAATAAAAAAGGATTACTCTATTTACATAAATATATTAAAACTTAGAGTGCAGAAAACCATCTTGTCCCTCTATGTGTTTCTTGTCCTGGTAATTGTGAAAAGAAACTTGATAACCCTATAGAGAATGTCTTTGAACTAGTTTAGAAGTCTAAAAAATCTCTCCCATAAATAAACCTCCCATCTTGAATATTCATTGCCCTGATATCAAAGAACTGTTTTCATGCATCGTTAATTATCTCATTTCACCATTGTTCTCTCTCTTTACACTCTACAAAATGTTTCCCCCAGCAAAATAACAGCAAAGACTCAACCCAAATTGCTGCTTCAGTATGAGAAATAGCCACAGTTCTCTCAAAGCACTGGCATATTTTAGTACTTTAGTATTTATGTCTAATAATATATACTGAAGGGCCAAGTTTCCCCAGAGTATAGACACTGCCAGTGTTCAATACTGTCATCCGCTCTTCTTTCATACCACAGCAAAGGCTGCCAAGTGCAGATCCCTCAAGGTTGGGAAACTGATATCAGCTAAATTAGCACCCTCAGACTCAAGGCAGGAGCGACAGCTCCAAGTGAAATAGTCTAAAATATCAGGACTGTCAATAATGTTGCACACTCCAAGCAAATGCTCTTTCTCTTTCTAAATTATATTTGCATAAATTCAATGGTTATGTATATGGAGCAGCAGCGTTACTGGATGAATTGTTTATCAGCAGAAATCGATTTTCCTTATCTGCTTATAGTCTTGCTGGCTTCTTTGCTTGGAGCAACTATTTAGTAAATACTTAAGCTTTTCAAAATCTGTGTTCTGAAACGAGTGGAATATGCAAACCTTGGGCTCTGCACACATCTGGGTTGTGTCCCACTTTCCCCACAGACACTTAAAATATTTTAATTATAGAAGTTTCTACAGTAGCCATGGGGAAAGTATGTAAGATACAAATTTTTGGTTTCTTCAGAAGAAGTTCTGAAGTACATCTTAGTCTATGAAACAGATTCTTTACAAAATACAGTAATATACAGGTTGTGAAGTACGTTAATATTAATACTTAATATTTGAATGCTTTCTACTACACAAATAAAAACTCAACCAACAGCCACAACCTTCTGAGTTTCAGCTTTTACACAGTAGCTGATTTTTTACCTGCTCTGTCCACTACAGAGTCTGTGTCTGAAACATGTTGAGCTTTCTGGTGTGATTTAGTTTCTTACTACTGCTTCAAGAATATGGGAAAATGTAGAAAGAATTTATTGTGATCTGTACAGGCAGATCTCTACACCTGGCCACATCTCCTGTGAATGAAGCAGTCTTTATATGTATGCAGGGTCAACCTGATGGACAGACTACAGCAAAGTTGGGGACTGAATGGGTAAAATGAGGAATAAGTCTCTTTGAGTAGAAAACATTCAACATTTTGTGCCTGACATTGCAGACCCACAGAAAATGGGTAGAAACTGCAATATTTCACAGGATAAAAAGTAACTTGTGAAACAACCCATCACAGAAGAAACCATATGCTTTTCAGAGATAAGTCACAGTTGTACATATTTTAAACTGTCCAAAAAACAAGACAATCCTATACTCACATTGCCCGGTTGAAGGAGTACACACAGTTTCTGAGAGATTTCTCTGAAGAGAACTAGAAATAAAGAGACAGGCATAGGTAAGGCTGGCATGGGGTAAAAAGGAAATTCCTCACATGAACCATGATGAAAATAGAGGGGAAAAAAGGCAGAAACAAATGGCTAATTTTCACTGAAAAAAACTTACTTCATGTCTTTCAGGGACCATAGGAACTTAAACCATCCAATATACAGCTTATCACTGGAAAAAAAGGTAGTGAATAATAAGGTAACAAAATGTATGGAGAATACAAACTTTTTCAAGTTGGCCAAATCTAGACAGTGAGTGATAAATAGGTGGCATTTTGATGGGCTACTATATTCAGCTGAGAGATACTCTTCAACAGTGGAACAGGAAAAAGCTTGAGGCAAATGTAAAAAGGCTGATCAGAGATATAGAGACAGGTTAGGGTATTTCAGTTTTCAAATTAAATTACTAGGGTGAGGATATGACATATGTTACAAAATCACAAACCATTTGAAAATAGAAAGTAACACTTCACCTCTTACAACACAAACATGAGGAGATGTCCAAAGATATTTTCAAATAGCAGGTTTTAAATGAAAAAGAAAGAATACTTTTTTTATCCAACATATTAATAGAATTATGCAAAAGGATGCTCAAGAGGACAAAAGTACAAATAATTTAAAAACTAAGTTAGGTTATTTCATAGGAGATAGGTCTACTGATAGTTACTAAACATCAATCTGAACACAATCTCAGGGTTAGAATGTCCCTAAGGCATTGATTACCAGGATCCAGCTAAATTTAGGAAAGACCACTTGCATGGCCCCAGCTGGGATTCTTTCTATACCAATACTCCACTTTCTGTACCACTACTCCAGAGTCAAGGCAGGATATTGAGAAGCTGGGAAAATCTCCCTATGACTATTTTATCTTCTTGGTATCAGAGCTACTCTTACTGTGGAGAATAAATAGGCAACAAAATTATTAACCAGGTTATCTGTAAAATAATCACTGGCTTTGAGTAACAGAGCTCTTCCAACATAAGACAGCCTAAGCTGAACATTGCCCAGGGCACTCCTGTCAACGTATCTAGTAAAAAGAAAAGCAGTACAAAAAGTTGTTACTTGGATGAAAGAAAAATATTTCAAAACATATTTATGTATGCACTTTGTTATAAATGAGAACAGTTAATCCAATGAGATTATTCATTTGCTTCAAGGGTAAGCAGCTGGAGAGAAGAGGAGCAAGGCAAAGCAATGAAAAAACAGTATACAACAAGGAAAACAGTGGCACATGTGTTGCTATGTGTACATTATTTAAAATGTACATTTATAATTTAAACTGTCATAATCATCTGCAACACTCTAGCCTAGAAAACATTTTTACAAAAGGCAATTGTGCAAAAGGCATACACGCAAGTGCATGCAATCATCATTGCCACACATTCAATTTCCCCATCCCTTGGTTAATGTTACTGACAGACATTTAAAAAGCCACACAGGAGAGAGCACACCCAGACCAGTATGCACTTCCACAGGAGTCCATGCTCCATCAGGGCACTCGCTCCAGAAGATACTGAAACTGGGGTGATGTGGATTCTCTGGTGTCCAACAAGACATTAATTACGATCAAACCTTCTTCTGTGGTGAGGGATTCACGGCAGGCCTCACCAGCTTTGTCTGACCTCCAAGCAGGGAGTAGGTCTTCCACGGCCATAGTGCAACCCTGCTACGAAATCAACTGGTCAGCAGGCAGAAGTTCTTCAGAAACCAGGTTTAATTAGTTGCAGAATAAATTAATTATTTAATTAGTTCAGTAGAAGGGCTTGGTTCTGAAAAGTTTTTATGTTTGGTAGACATAATGAAAATTCATTAAGCTGTTGCAATATGCTTGAATCATTAGAATGGGAGGATTGATATATTTGATACATTTATTCAGTATTGTTTCCAAGCTACTGGAAAATTTTACCAAAATATGACACTATCACTTCAGCATTCAATCCAGTTTTTTATACAATAAAATATTGGCCATTTATTTACAATTTTCATATAATATTTTGCTGTGTCACTTTGCACAGCCTATTTTCAACTTCAGACACCTCTAGTAATTCCCCTGAAATGTTGTTTTCATAACAACTACTTCAAAAAGCCAATGTAAACCAGTGTTTAGTAAAGATTTTCCCATCAATCCAGATACTTGGCTTTTAGCACATATTGCTTTTGATGGAAGTAAAGGTGTCGTTGCACCCTTGTAGCACAGCAGTATTGACAGTATAATCAAAACAAGCCTCTGCTTATTTCAGGATTTAGTGTACAAATGAGTGAGTGGAAAAACACAGAACTTTTTCAAACTTTCATTTTCCAGTAACTGAGTGGTCCCCACTTTAATTAACCACACTTGGAAAGTCTGCGACATAAAAAAGGACTTTGCAGATATTGTTCCGCTTGACTGGCTTTAAGCAAGAAACAAAAGGGACATTAGCAACAAAATTAAGGAACTGAATTTAAATAAGTTAAAATGCATCATCAAATGAGTCTTGTGCACACTAGAGAAAAAAGCTAGAAAATTTGGCACAATTGTTCAAACTGATAAGGCAAACAAGTCTGCATCCATCTATAATAACTTGAATATACTTAAAATAAAGACTAGAGATTGAGATAATTATTTAATGACCAAACAGGAATTTCAAGCTTCTTACACCAAAAATGGCCTTATCTGTGAGCATTTTCTAATTTTAGTTAATAAAGATGCACTTATTCAGTGGAAGACAAGTAATTACAGCACGATTGACAACTTCCAATGTTGATTCTAGATGAAACTAACTGGTTGGGGTTTTTTAAGACAACTCTTAGCAAAAAACAAAGGTTTCAAAAGTCTTTGCCAGAGAAGTCAGAGCTGTGTGACTGCTGTGACTCTATCTCCTTGGAATGATTCCTGAAAGCCAAACCTCTCTGAAATTCTGTCTCATCAATTGGAGCACCTTTTGCAACTGCAGTGTAAAAATATGTTTGGAGAAAAGATTAATAAAATTATTAATAATAATTGTACAGATAGATCTACTTCGCACAGCAAATGCTGCAAGTGGAACAGATCTTCCAGTGGACAAGACTGATAATTTTCTAATTACACAGTCCCAGGCAGTCCGTGTGCTGTCTGATCTGAAGAGGTACCATCAGCAGTGTCCACTCCAGGGCAGAGATCAGCCATGCCAAACTGTGTGCAGGCTCCTGGTCTGTGTTTCCACAGATCTTTCTTTGTCTTCACCCAGCTCTAAAGAACCCAGATGCTAATGGGAAGGACGATATATATTACGTCTGTCTACAAAAGGAGAGAAAAGGAAGGTTAAGAAATGCAATTACAGGAAAATCCTAACCATATCTGCAACATCAGCTTCTGAAAAGCATTACTTAGATGGTCAAGACCTTTCCCTACTACAAGAATGGGGAACTGATGATGTTAAATGCAATCCAGCTTGTGAACTGAGGCCTGATGCACACTTTTTCCATCACTATGCAATATTCTCTAGTTCTAACTCAAGTTTCAGACAAGAAAAAACGATGAAGCAGTTTGTAGTTTTATTTTATTGATCTTATACCAATATGTATTTTTTTTTTTTTTATTTCCAGTTCTGGAGTGAAACATAAGAACTGAATGAAGATCAAGAAAAAAAACACAATAAGTACAAGTTTTCAACACCAAATGTTAAGGAGTTATTAAGTCCAAAAAAGCAGAAGTTTGCTCTGGACACCTACTCTATTTTTCAAATGTCCTGCATCAAACCTTTCTCAGTTTACGCACCCAGAGAGTTCCAAGAACATCCATTGGGTAAAGTAAACAAAGAGTTAGAAACCTTTAAGTGCTGCAGTTTGGTATGCAAGAAATGAGACTTTATGACCACTACAGAAGTTGTGGCTCTGGTTGGAGCAGACCACATCAACAAGCTAGATCGAGTTGATGCTGCTATGAGAAAGGTTAATGATCTACTAGTCCTGGGAATAGTTTCATCTTTGAGTAGTTTCTTCCATATTCAGGACTCCACTAAACTGGACAATGCAGAGTGGCCACTTGGCTTCATTCCAGCACTCCAGGAAGAGGGAGCTAGAAACTTGTTTATAGTCAGATCACACAACTTGCAAATGCTGGGTCATTACATATGCGGCAATTATCCTTCTACCGAACTCTGTACTTTACAGTGGACCAATTGACTTCCTTGACAATGGCAGCCGCCTTTGAAAGCATTTGGAGATGTGTCCACCATTCCCTTATCAGCCTTTTCCCATGACGAGTTAAATTTACTCTCAATATTTTTGTATTTTATTTCTTCTCTTAACGTATTTGACGTTAACCTTTTTGAGTAACTGATTGGATAAGAACTTAAAAAGATCTATACAGAATAAAACATATTTTAGGCCACACAACTGTCAACGATGCGCTCATGCCCTAAATACAATATCCATACAAATTATGCAGTTGTATAGATTCCCGGCTCTATGAATTTTTAAAAAATGGATTAGATATCCATCAGAAGTTTATAGTGTTTTAAGAGTGCTTTGCATCACGTTGATGTATTGATTTAAAATATAAATCCACATTAATCTGAAGTAATTGACTATCTACATTAATAATAATGTTCAATTTTCATGAGGGAAGAGAATGGTTCTTGTGCCAAGACAAATGAAATTTATTACTTGCAACTACAGAGGTAGAGATGAAAATCATTATTAAAGAGGGTTTTGACAGAATATCTGTTAAAGTTGCTCTGGGTAACTCTGGAAGAAAGAATCCATTTATTAAAAAATTTACAAGAAAATGAGAACATAAAAGGGCACTTTGATTGGCATCACAACCTAATTTACTTCTAATGTATTATCAAGATACTTCTTGACTTCTTGATCAATGTAACTCTCTACTGTGTTCTCCTCTGTATTTTTGTAAAATATGCCATCAAGAAATACTGTTTTAAATACAGCTGTCAAAATCCTGAGCTTCAAAGCTTTCAGCTGTCAGAAAATTAATGGTCATTTGTGTGCTTAGAAACTCATATGATTTAACTTTTTATACTTTTTATTTTAACTTTATTCCTATCTTTATGGTCTTACCCTCACAAAGAAAACTGTATGATACTGAAGGGGTTATATTTGAATAACAAAGTGCTGAATCCATCATGCCAGGATTTCATGCTGTTAATTAAATGTGGCTCCAATCCATCAAAGTGTTATTAGGTGCTCTGTTGAACAGCAACTGAAAGTCTTATTATTTAAGTTGATTTACTTACAGCTCTAATTTTTAGTTCACACATGGGTAAAATTCAACAGGTCTAAATTCTTCAGAGAAGAATTGGATACTTCATACTTTTGTGCAATGTTTCACAATATGCTTTCAAACTCCATCCATAAAACAGCATCCGCTTACTATTCTGTGAAGAAAATGTGTGTATTTTCTGTCGAAAGGAAAATTTTGGATGGGATGTTGGCATGGCATGGGACCATTCATCCCAACAACACTCATGATTACATTTTGAAAATGATAAACCAGTATAAAGTCAATATAAACTTGAGGAATTTGAGCTTTAGTTAAATAAAATCAAGAATAAACTCTTCTACCCCCTATCTACCAAGAAAAGAATACAGTACTGCTTTTTAAAACCAAGTAATTACATCATACTGTTAGAGACATCAGCCATATTTGGGGTTTAGTGTTTTTTTACCAGAACTGATGAAATCTTGAGTCGTTGCCTGTTTGAGCACCCAAATATCCTGGTGTTGGTAGGAGACTCTTTTAATGGGTTCCCCAAAACATTCGGGAGAAAAGCAGTTCTGCAAGAACATTTTAACCAACTGATGTCTTCTACTTCATGTATTTCTATGCTTCTATTTTGAAACTGAGTGTCTCAAACTGTTGCTTACTGAATAGCACTTCTGCATGAGACACTGCTATCTCTTCTGCTTCAAAGAGTTTCCAGGATAGCTTAGCTAGGTTTATGCTTCACTGCATAGAGATCTAAGTTTATTGGCATAGCACAAAAACATGGGAATAACTAGCCAAAATTAGGAGCCAGATCATCTATAAATGCCAGTGGGAAAGACACCTGAGAAAAGTAAACCATTAGCAGACCACAGGGGAAAATTACTGTTTAGAATTAGTTTTCTGAAGTCAGCTTTGGAAACTGCTCTGCACAGCTAGGTCACTATAGAATGTCATTCACAATTTCTAGTTTACACTCTAAAATCTCATATATTATGTTCAAAAAAGTGGTCTGGAGACTCAAAGCTGTGAAGAATATTTACAGAAAATAAACTAATTGCTAACAGAGAAAACCATGCCTGGCTGAAACCTCAAACAGAAACAGCACTATTGGAAAGTAAAGCTCATTATAAATTATATTTTTCAGTCTACAGGGATTCTTCACAGCTCTGAGAAATTATTCTTCATGTTGCATTTTACGTCCCATTATTCCATGACATTGTCAAACAAAGAGCAAGGGAAAAGATGCTTCCAGCAAACACTTCTTTGTAAGGGTGTGCCAGGAACTGAGAGAAAGTTCAAATGTACATCTCCTGGAGGGCTTCAACATGCAGACCACAGGGAAGTGAAGTCCCACCTAAACACAGTAGCTATTCTACTGTGCCCGTAATGACTACTCTGAGGCCCACCACAATTAAAGACAATTTTATTATTCTCAATGCATTTTGGATCAAGCCTCAAGCTACATGCATTTACTAATGCCCACTAGTAGATCCAAAGAAGCAGAGGGACCCATCATTAATATAGTTTCTATAGCTGGTGAATAGATTTTTGCCATAACAGTATGACTAAGAAACGATAAAGAGATTTAGCCTTTTAGGACCTGCTGCTACATCTGTTAAAGTTAATACCCTGGGTACAGTAAAGAAAACTGTATTTGGACATGGGAAAAAATTGCAGGGGAAAGACATGGGAAAAAAAAGTATAGCGGTAATTAATATTTAGCAGAAAGGTCTAAGATACTTCCCTGGTGACTACTTCTCCCTTTATACACCACTGTAAGCCTGGGTTATGGGTTGTGTAGCTTTCACAATAATCTTTAATTCATTTGTCTGGACAGATACATGCAAATCCCAGTTAAATTTGGATGTAAATTTCTTCGTGCCCCTTGCAACATTTAGTTTAGTTTGTTCTGATTTCTGTCTATAAGACCCTCATTCAGGTGTTGCATTAGCCGAGGTAGGGGTGGTTGGCTGCAATGTTGGGTGTCAGATAAACTGATCCCAGTCCATGGTTAGTGTATCCTGGTTGGCCGTGTGAGTTACATTCCAGCTGTTGCCTTTCTGACCGTTAGGATTTGGGCTTACACTATCGCGGCTAAGGTGCATATGAAATCTGCTGTGTTGTAACAGAGGATGGGTGAATAAAGAATCAAAAGAACCAAGAGCAATAGTGAATTACAACTTTTTATGTTTACTATTAAAGCTTTACCCATTAAAATCATCATTGCACCTTTCTACTTATATACTCAGAGGGGTTGTTTAATGCAGCATTTGATAATACAATAAAGGATATTGCAGAAGAATATTAATACATCAAACCTCAAAACACTCTTGTGGAAACTTACAGTATGATCAAAATGTGAAAAATGAAAATCTTATTTAAGAAAGATCAGATCTATGCACCACTTCTGTCTTGGCTCCATCACTTCCAAGATGCCAGTGATGCTGCACTTGCCTTCTAGGTAGTTTCCCTGATACTAACCAAACCTTTAACAAGGGAAAAACTGATTGAAAATTCTTCCACAGCTACAAGTATTTTTCTGAAGGTATTTTTGTCTGTATTTTTGTTGCTTCAGAGCTGAAAAAAAATATTGAAGAATCTGAGATGCAACATGAGACTGACGGACTAACGGAGCCAAAATCAGCTTCCTAATGAGGAGTCTGGCACTGAGTATGAGCACTGAAACCTCCAGCCACGGCACTAACACGGGCGGTGATGAACTGAAGCCCTGACAATTTTGCCAATGTCTGGCCGGCAGAGAGAGACAGTGAAGTGCAAGCCAGTTTGTACAGCAGCCCCATACTCAAGGCATGGCCAAGTCCTCAAAGTTGTGGGCAGGAACCTGGGCATCTCTGTGCCTCAGATATCCTCTGGAATGTCTCCATAAGAAGGCATTTTCCTGATATGCAGATGTCTTGATTTGGAAATGAGCGTCTTGCTTGTTTCCTAAAATAAGACTTTAAAGGTAAGACATTAAATGTGTCCCTAAGCCCCATAGTTTTAAAACCTGAAGCTTAGAGTAGCTTTACTCTCCCAAATCAGAGATCAAAATTAATCCATATATCTAAAAATCACAACTGTGTTTCCAAACACATGGGACCAGAAGAAAGCATAAAAAATCAAAACCTAGTTTCTTTTCAATCCTTTCCCACTTGTCAACCCAATATGCTCAGTATCTATAGCAGAGGATGACTCTCCCTAATTTTCCATCATCTTAACTTGATTCCATTTTGCTTCACATCTTCAAAGCACCATGTAGACCTCTGTCATGAAATAATTATAATATCGCCAATATTTAAAAAATCCTCAGATTCTAAATGTTGTCCTCACTTTAGCATTCAGCTTCATTTCAAGGTACAATGTCTTTCTATGCTGCATTGAGATCATAAGAATGAAAAAACTCAGTAAGGTATTCAGATATACTAAGCCTGAAGATACGAATTAGAAGCGAATATCCAAACTTTTATAAGCAGCCAGAAACGAGTCCAAAGGGCAAAACTCTGACACAGACTACCATGGATATAGGAATTAGAAGAACACCCTACTCCGGGAGCTTTATCCACACACCTGCAGAGTGGTAGAAAAACCCAAAATTTCCGCAAATATCAGTCTGTGATATGAAAGAGCTCTCACAGGTGTAAACATTCTGGGGATGGTGCCCAGGCTGCCCCTGCCCTCTGACGACTCCTGCAGAGGTGAGTTCCCTTTCTGCTTATAAGGAGTGGCTTAAGGTAATTTTCTCCTCAACGCTATTAATAGCCAAAAAGCTATTACTGGAGGAACACTGGTGACAACCAAAAGGCTATCTAATCCTTTATAAATTCTCAGCGCTTTCATCTACTGATGAAAAGACAGTTGACAGTTCTCCATTTTTTGGTAAATCGCCTCTAGTGTGATCACTTAGCATCCTTCCCCGCTCGCTCTCTCCTCCCTCCGGCCGGGGGCTGGACGGCGGCACTTGGCTCAGAGGGCGGCGCAGCCGGTGCGCGGCCGGGGCGCAGCCTCCGCCCCGGTGCTCCTTGGCGGCTGCGGGGCGCGGGGGGCCGGCGCCCGGCGCTGAGCGGCTCCGCGGGTGCGATGTCCTCGCTGTTGAAGGAGGACCTGGCGAAGAGGCTGTTCGGACCCCGGCGGCAGAGGCTGCACGAGTTCATCGAGGTGGAGGGCGCGGGCGCCCAGCGCTACTACCTGTGCGCCGCAGGTACGGGGCAGGCTCCGGGCGGGGCGCGGCTCCAGCGGCTCTGCCGGGGCGCGGGTGGCAGCGGGGGATGCGAGGGAGCGGGGCCGGGGC